>JAJOZX010008563.1:162500-171957 GCA_023014485.1 Bathynomus jamesi | reverse complement strand
AAACACTAAATAGAAAATTATATACAGTATATTATATATATAAGTATATATTATAAGGCCACTTAGTGTTGCCAAACGGCGTGTCAACCTCTGTGGCGTGATAAAAACGATTATCCTCCCATCCAATATGTATTTGAAAAAATAAAATGCTTCACACAAAAATAATGCAAGAAATACAGCATGAAGAAAACAGTACCGATAAATTCAATAAAGCATAGAATAACTCGACAACCCTTCACATCACTTATATTTACAACGTACCGATTCGTAGAACAAATCAAAATCAAACCAAAGTTCTGAGACTAATGGCAAAATATCGAAGCTATCGGTCCAAGCAGAAGAACGTTGACACTGGGAAGATTTTGAACCGCAGGGAACAGTTGCCGCAATACCTCTAAGAGATCGATGAATCTCATATTTTAGACAACTGCTCTCCAATAAAGTTTTGGCATCAGAAAAGGGATAAATTCCCATCACTGGCCAATATTGCCATGACTGTTTTAACAGTGCCTGCCTCCAGTGCTCCAATTGAGCGTGTATTTAGCCATGGAGGCATAATAATGAGGCCCCACAGAAGTCGAACTTCAGCAGATCTTCTGAGCATGCTGATGTTCCTTAAGTGTAATGAGCACCTATCATGCTTTAAATTAAACCTTCTGTAACAGATATAAAAGAAGTAAATAAATAAAAAGTACGTGTATATATATATATTCATTTGTTAATTTATAGGCTACACTTTTTGCATTCAACACACTACATCTGAGAAAGTAGTTATTAGTTTATTAATATACTTAACATAGTCTAATTTCCAAAGTAAAATTGAAAGGGCATGAGCTTGGTCTCGATCTCGGTCTCAAATTTTAAGGGTCTCGATCTCGGAAGGTAGATCTCGATCTCGAACCTTTGATCTCGGTCTCGATCTTGGTCTCACAGGATCAGGTCTCGGTCTCGGTCTCAGTTTCGGACTTGGTGGTCTCGACTACATCACTGATATATATACAGTCTAGGGTGGCCCTTATTTTTCAACTTTGGAAATTACTTGCTCCCAACCCCTAATCTTCTTCCAATATATAAAAAAGTGCTCTGTGCAAAATTTCAGCTCAATTGGGCTATATTAAAGTGGCCCCCAAAGGCCCTAAAGTTTCAAAATTCACCGATAATTGGTATTTCTAATATAAAACCTTTATAAGTCATTTGCAAACTTTGTTTGGGAAAATAATCACAAAGCATAATCGAAAGTGAATTTTATTTACAACAAATAATTACGCCGCTTATACAGGCCGCAGGCGCAGAACTTTCTAGAACCTTCCAGAAGCGGTTTTTTTACGCACTTATGATACTTTTCAATTTCCGTGAATATCTCGTCCAATTTTGGTTTTAAGTAAATAATGGTTATAACTAAATTATTGTAAATTGAATTCTCTTTCGATCATATTCTATATTCTTTCGAATAAAACACTGTAAAGAAGATAAAAACGGTTTTATATGAAAAAATATCAATATTGTTAAAATCTGAAACTTTAGGGCCTTTGGGGGGGGCCATCTTAATATTGTCTAATTGAGCTGAAATTTTACACAGAGCATTTTTACATGGATTAGAACAACTTTGGAGGTTGGGAGATGAAAAATATTTCATTCAGAAAATCACATACAACTAAGGGCCACCCTAATATACACTCTCGTGTGTATTATATATATATATATATATATATATATATATATATATATATATCGAAAACCTACGATAAAATTATTGAATGCCCGGTTAGGTTAATTGAATGCCCGGTTAGGTAAACTGTACACCTTGACGGTTGGTTAGGTTAAGTCGTGATATTTTCGTTAGTTTTAACGAAAATATCACGCATTAACCTAACAATCGTCAAAGGCGTACGATTAACCTAACCGGGCATTCAGGGGTGTTCCTGCCTAAAAGCTGGAAACCTATCTAACAGTTCATGCCACCCTCGTCATACCTGTAAAAATGCATCAGATTAGCTTAAGAACAACACTTTTGTTTCTGCATAAAATAAACTTTGTTCTGTATTTCATTCTTTGCCGATTTCGTGAAAAAACGCACACCAAAATTACATATTTCATTAAAAATTCATTACTTTTGCTTATTCCATGAAATTGTCAAACGCCCTGCGCATTTCATGAAAAACGCAAATTATTGCGTTTTTCATGAAATGCGCAATTTCACCGATCACGCGTAACATATATATATACAGCGTGTCCCAAAGAAATGTATACCCACTTTGTTCGATAATACCAGCTATGAGGATAATAAAATATTACTTTTTATATGTTTTTAATAAAGAATGTTCTCCTGAATCTAAATAGTAATTATTTTTATTAAAAATTGAAGAACAAAAAAGTTACAGATGTTTAAATTATAATTATTATTTCGAGACTTCATGTGCGATATTTTCTAATATTTTAACCGACTGTTTTGAGATACTTATGTTTAGTGTTGATATTGAAGCATAAATGTTGTAATTATTAGTTAATTCAAAAATTTACAAATTCCATGGTTAAATGACACTTTATCTAAGATGTTTCGACGTCTTCCAGAACGTTGTTTTTGTAAGTTTTGCACAGTGCCGTCGGTTTCAAACTTATCTCGATATACATGCAAAAATATTAGAAAATATCGCACATGAAGTCTCGAAAATAATAATTATAATTTAAACATCTGTAATTTTTTGTTTTTCAATTTTAATAAAAATAATTACATATTAGATTCAGGAGAACATTCTTTATTAAAAACATATAAAAAGTAATATATTTATTATCCTCATAGCTGGTATTATCGAACAAAGTGGGTATACATTTCTTTGGGACACGCTGTATATATATATATATATATATTATATATATATATATATATATATCTATATTTATATAATATATTATAGGCAAAAGGAGTGGGGTAAAGGTGGTGACCATAAGACCAGAAGAGATTAATGTCAAGCCATATCAAAAGAAAAATAAAGATTTTATATATATACAGAATATGTGTGTGTGGTGTGTGTGTGTGTAAGAGAAATTATCATGTTGAGACCAGCAATAATAATGAATGGCGCGATGGCATTCAGTAATAATAATAATAATAACAATAATAATAATAATAATTTGAATATTGCTTCGCAGTATTCTAAATAATAATAAACTAATTGTTTATATGATTTTAAGTGTGATTGCGTATAATACTGTTATTGGAGTTGATTATGATGTTTTTAAAGATAGCAACAGGAGAGAAGCCTCGGAGATTGAATGATATTGGGAATATGTTTGATTTAGGTGGATTCAACTATTCTTTATTGTTCCTCTCTATGGATGGTTGGGAATGTTTAAATGAAGGAAATTATTTTCACTCACAATTGTTAAGGTTCGTTTGTACTTGGTGATTCTTGAATAGATGAATTTCAATCTATTTCACCCCATGTAAATTTGAGGCCAATAGTTGAAAGGGATACTATTATATATATATATATATATATATATATATA
Organism: Bathynomus jamesi; assembly: GCA_023014485.1. Lineage (NCBI taxonomy): Eukaryota > Metazoa > Arthropoda > Malacostraca > Isopoda > Cirolanidae > Bathynomus > Bathynomus jamesi. The sequence continues at coordinate 168,448 of JAJOZX010008563.1, read as the reverse complement.
TATATATATATATATATATATAAGTGTTTTATGAACGAAGGGATTTGCTTTGATTTGAGTTTATTTTCGGCGTTGGCTTGAAATCCCGTGTGGATTGCGGGTATATAATGGGGACCGTGAGAGGAGTTAGGGCAATTATCGTGGGGCAGAGGAGGGATAGAGTTAATGAGGGTGGATGGAGAGCCCCAGTTCCTGAAGAAAGATGCAAGGTAGTTAATTTCTTGATGTAAGAACTCCGAGCCACGAAGACGAAAAGCCTTCAGAAAAGCACTGAAATAAAAAGAACGGGCGTTTTGTCTGTAGAATGTGTGTGTGTGTGTGTGTGTGTGTGTGTTGTGTGTGTGTGTGTGTGTCAAAAATAATAAATGGTGGACATTTTGAACATTTAACATAAAATGACAATTAAATGTTGTTTTTACATGTTTATTCATGTATATTAGGCCGTTTCGAAAAATCGAAATTTATGATGGCTCAACGCACACATACTAAAAAAGTAATATGTCATGAATAAAGACTTCATGCAAAATATTAAGACAAGAGCTTATTGTTATCCCACCCCTCAATGCATATCTATTTTACCCCTCATGAGAAAATTTTCATTTTTCTGGCAAATATATTTATTTATTTTGTGATGTCCTCTTAAATTTGGTATATAAAATTCATAAATAAAATTGGAAGATAAGTAGGTCATTTTCAGGAATGGTCCAGTAACCCCCCTATATTCTTTAGAGAGAATTCTAGAAAATTCTTCCTTAAGGATAACTATTCTAGAATTTCCATTTTTTCCCTTTATGGATTATATGATGTTTTATTTGCTTTTTCATCTATAATTACTGATATTTTCACAAGTTTACTGTTCTAGAAAGGTTACTTCATGTTACTTTACAACTTTCTTACAGTAATCAAGTCATAATATATTTAGGTGAGTGATTAATGATTATATTATATTATTATTAAGACTAACAGGTGGTAAAACTTTTTCCCTCAGAATTATGGCAAAAACCAGAAACAAGTGTGAAGTCTGGTTGGTCGGACAAGTGCTGGAAGAGGGTTTTTCTGAGAAGCAGCTTCCAACTAACAGTGATGTCCTTAAACGTCTTTTTTATCACATTAAGGTGGGAAAGCAAAATGTCTCTGTAGCTTGCGCAACTGTAGCCAACGAAGTTATTGCTATGTGGGAAAAAGCCTCCTTAATTACATCCCACAAGCCTTATATTGTCTCAAAGCTTAAAAGGCTTTACAATAAGCATGAAGGGCTGGTCAAGAACCGAACTCGACGAACTCCTACCCAAGAGAAGAATGAAGCAGAATTTGTCACCAGCTTAAAGAAGCTTTCGATGTAGCTCATTCAGAAGTGGAAACAGAAATAAAATTGCAGGAGGATAAAGATTTTCTTAAGGATCAAAAGAACGATCGGAAAATGATTATGGGTCAGAAGACAAGGAGTTTTCAAGAAAGGCAAAAGCACGACAGATAAGCATGGAAAGAATGGAAAAACTTCGCAGGAAATCAAAGGAAGAAATGAGGCAATTGACAAAGGTTGTGGATCTCAACCAATGTGAAAATTCCGGTTCAGGAGGAAGTGAAGAATCATCTGGTGATGAATTGTTCTACAGAGCACTCTCATCATCATCTTCAAAAAAGGAGAAGCTTGAACCAGGTGTAATTGCTAGGGATAAAAAGTTCTTGGCTGCTCTGGACCGCACTGGAACATCTGCAAGAGCTGCTATGCACATTGTGGCACCTGCCCTTTCAGCTGCTGGAGTGGAAATTGAAGAGATCACACTTTCATCATCCTCTACCTACAGGTCTCGGCGATCAACACGGATGCAGATGGGAGAAGACATTAAAGCCAGTTTCCAACCAAATACCCCTTTAATAATTCATTTTGATGGAAAGCTTCTTCCATCCATGCATGGGGGTAAGATTGATGTAATGCCCATTGTTGTGACTGGTGCAGGCGAATTAGAAAAATTACTGTCTATTCCAAAGCTTATTTCTGGAACGGGAGAAGAAATGGGGAGAGCAGTTTTAGATGTCTTGAAGCAATGGCCACAAGTAAATGAGTGGGTAGCAGGTCTTTGTTTTGATACTACTGCAAGCAATACAGGTATCCATGCTGGGGCTTGTACCATCATCCAAAAAGCCCTTCAGAGATCACTCCTTTTTCTGGCATGCCGCCACCATATCCACGAGCTTCTTATCACTGCAGTTTTTGACATGTTTTTCTCTTCTTCGGGTCCACAAATTCCCTTATTCAATCGATTCAGAGATTGTTGGGATAACATTGATCAGCAGAATTACAAGCCCTATGAACCCAATGATCTCACCTCAGAATCTTTAGATCATTGGATCTTGAAGCACAGAGACAAGCTTATTCCTTTCATCAACTCCAAACTTCAAGAGGGCCACACTCGAGGTGACTACAGGGAATACTTAGAACTTGCACTTATCTTCCTTGGTTGTCCAATGCCTAAAACAAATAAAGGCTCTGATAGCAGATTCCACTACCTATGAGCTTACAGCAGAGCTAGATGGATGGGAAAGGGCATCTATTCCTTAAAAATTTACTTATTTAGGAACCAATTCCTTCTCACCCCTCATGAAAAACAAGCTCTGATACGAATAAACGCCTTTTCAGTGACAGTTTATCTTCAAGCTTGGTATACATCTCCAGTTGGAATTGATGCTCCAGCAAATGATTTGGCCCTCCTCAAGATGCTACATATCTACAAGATCCAGGTTGATAAGGAAGTGGGTGCTACAGCCCTCAAAAAACTTCAGAACCATGGTTGGTACTTGAGTGAGGATCTTGTAGGATTTGGCTTTTCTCAAACCTCGTGACTGAAGATGATAAGGTTCTAGTGCTCCACAACCTTCACCACGCGCCTCCTCGAAAAGTGAGGGCAAGAAAGGTGGACCCCCGAATGTTGCAAAACCCCAATGACTTAAAGATTACCAGTTTTGTCACAACTCAAACACAAGACTTCTTCAAGTGTTTGAAAATAGAAATTCCCAAGAAACTTGAAGACATTGAGGAGCACCGTAATCGGGTCATGGCAGTCAAAGTAATCAACGACTGTGCTGAACGAGGAGTCAAACTGGCTACAGAGTTTAATGAGAAGCTCACAAAGAGTGAGGAAGAGAGACAACTGGCCTTTCAAATCATTGAAAATCAGAGAAAGGAGGTCCCTCAGCCACTGAAATCCCTATATTCTTAATCAATATGTCTTAAATAGAATTTAAGTCGCTTTGTTTTAAAACATATTTTTCGTTCAGTCTTATATTTGCTTTAATTATCCATTAATGTAAAAGAAGTGCCATCTGAGGGGTGCCTTTTTATCATTCAAATAAAATGATATTTTGTCTATTTGTTTTTCTTCCTTTATATAAAAAAATAAAAGTGTGTGCGTTTATCAAAATTCAATTTGAAAAATTACCATATAATCGTGAAACGGTCTAAATTGTATATAGTAAAGTTTTTGTTTATTAAGTGCAATTAGTATCCAAAATAAATAATTTCAAAATGTCTCCATTATTTTGAATCGCCATATATAGATTCTGGCGTGTGTGTGATTGCGATAGACAGCCAAACCAAGGAATAAACGCATTAACTACGAGAAACATATTAGTAATAACTCAATTAAGTTAATTTGGATGAATTCAGTAAATCAGATGACTAAATCCTTCGACTGTCTCGAACGTAGCGTAATTTACTCAAAGGGTTTAATTAAATTATTCAAGAAACTAAAATTACAAAGGAATACAAAAGACACCAAATAGCATCAGACTAGCTGGTCCTTACGAGACTGTCTGTTTCAGAAGGAAGGTTAAAAGGTGGAAGAAAATTTAAAGAAAAGTGAAAGTTTTAAAGCAAAGCAAAGAAAAGAGGTTGAAAGAAAGGAAACAAATTTAAAGATAAAATGAAAATTTTGAAGTAAAGACGAGGGAATCTGAGTGAAAATTCTACCGTACTTTTATGCACTAAAAAATGCTTCTAAATGGAGCTTCAAGGCAAGATAAACATCTCGTCCCTTTTAAAGGACGACCGAATTACTTTGAACTACGCTGGCTGGCAATCTATTCCACAAATTAACTATACGATTGAAGAAGAAATGTTTAGTTTCATTAGAATTAAAATGTTTACTAATCAATTTGAGACCATTACCGCGAGTTCTATCCGCATTTCTGAAGGTGAAATATTTTTGTCGTCGACATTATCAAAACGTTTAATCATTTTAAACACTTAGATTAAATCTCCTCGAATTCGCCCTTTTACGAGTGAGAATAAATTTAACGTTTTTAAACGGGCAGCGTAGGATTGGTTTCTAAGTCTGGGAATCATCTTAGTAACCCGTCACTCCACTCTCTCCATTCTGTCTATATCCTGTCGTAAATATGGGGATCAAAATTTAATGTAGTATTCCAGCTGGGGGCCGTACTAAGCAATTATATAATGTTAGTATTGTTTTCTCCAACTTAAATTCAAACAATCTTCCAATAAATCCTAAGATTCTATTTGCTTTTCTAACCGCTGCGATACATTGCTTACTCGGTTTAAGGGGTGTCGGCAACAATAATACTTAAATCTTTCTCTTCCGCAACACCTGTTAGTGTCTTGTTGCACAAAAAATATTTTTCTTTAACGTTGTTTCTACCGATACGCAACGTTTTACATTTATCTATATTAAAGTTCATTTGCCAAATTTCTATCCATTCGAGTAACTTATTAATATCTTCTTCAATCTGCAAACGTTCTGCCGCTGATTTTGTTCGTATCCCTAGTTCGGTATCATCCGCAAATTTTGAAATTATACTCTTAATTCCCAAGTCGATGTCATTTGTATAAACAATAAAAAGAACTGGACCTGAAACTGATCCTTGAGGCACGCCGCTAGTTACATTTTTCCAGTTAGACGTTTTGCCATTTATGACCACTCTTTGTTTACGTCCACTTAACCAATTTTAATCCATTTGAGAACATTACCATCAATTCTGTGAGACTAAAGTTTAGCTAATAATCTTCTATGGGGCACTTTATCAAAAGCCTTTTGAAAATCGAAATGTATAACATCAACTGTTTTACTCTCGTCATATATACGAGGGCCACTCAATATATTTTGCCTCACCTTTTTTTTTTTTTCCAAGTAGTTACATACCTTTTTTACAAATTTTTATTTTTCTATATAGTCTCTATCCTTTTCTACGGCTTTCCTCCACCTCGAAACAAGGGCCTTTATTCCTTGCTGGTAAAAGTCCGCTGAGTTCCGCTCGAGCCACCTCTTAACCTCCACAACAACCTCATCGTCACTGATACTTTCTTCCACGAATAGCATCCTTCATTGGCCCAAACAAATGGAAGTCTGAAGGTGCCAGATCCGGGATGTATGGAGAGTGGGGTAATACAGTCAAGCGCATTTTTGTGATGGCCTCTCTTGTTTGCAAACTGTTGTGTGGTCTTGCGTTATCGTGCAAAAGAAGGACGTCTTCCAGTTTTCTCTCCAGTCGAACTCGTTTTATACGTCTCTGGAGTCTCTGTAGGGTAGCAATATATGCCTCTGAGTTGATTGTTTGTCCTTTCTTCATAATGTCCACCAGAATCACCCCTTTCCCAGAAGATGGTGGCCATAACCTTTCCTGCAGAGGGAGCCATTTTGAACTTTTTCTTGCGTGGGGAGTCTGCGTGATGCCACTCCATGGATTGCGTTTTGTTTCAGGTTCAAAGTGATGTACCCAAGTCTCATCCCCAGTCACAATTCGTGAAAGGAAGTCATCCCTTCTGTCTCGTATCGAACCAACGACTCAGAAGCAATTTATTTTCTTTGGGCTTTGTGATCTTCAGTCAGTTGGCGAGGAACAAACCGTGAACACACTTTTGAGTATCCCAGTTGCTGAATTATCGTATTCACACTTCCTTCACTAATTCCTAGCTCCAGCGATAGCTCCTT
>JAJOZX010008563.1:72500-157500 GCA_023014485.1 Bathynomus jamesi | reverse complement strand
ATATATGTCAGTATTTAGTATGTTCTCCTTTTGCCCTTATAACAACTTGGACTGTGTTAATAATGGTGTCAGTGTATTTGTTTACCAATGATGGTAGAATATTCATCCACTCCAAATATCTAATCCACAATTGTTCATTAGATGGCCTCGGTTTATCCTTCTCAGCGAAGGATAAACCGAGGCTTCTCTTTTATCCATAAAGCCTCAATTGGATTCATGTAGGGGCTTTGTGATGGCCATTCCATAATTTTTAGTTCTCCAGCGTCCTCCTTCCCTTTCAAATATGTGTTTACAATCCGTGCCGTGTACTCGGGATCATTATCTTGTTGGAAGATGAACCCTTGTCCAATCAAACGCTTTCCGTCTGGCACAGCACACAGTTGAAGAATTCGCTTGTTAGAATTCTTTAGTTAGAATATGATCTATTTTCACAAGGGAGCCAATTGCGGATGAATTTATGGACCCCCAGACACTGAGAAATCCTCACCATGCTTTACTGTTGGTTGTAAGCACATATTATTACAGCTCTCATCCTGTCGCCGTCGTACGTACTGACTTCTTTTAAACCCAAAGATTTCAAATTTTGACTCATCTGTCCAAAGAACCTTCGCCCAATCAGTCGACATCCAGTGGGCATGATCTCTCGCATATTTTACCCTCTTAGACTCGTTTCCTGTTCTCAGGTACGGTACAACCCTGCCTCCCACAATCGACGTCGTATTCTTACTGCCGAAATGTTAGTGCCCCGTGAGGAATTAATTATCCTGCTGCAAACTACGACTCGATTGTCTTCTATCTCTTAAGCACATAACCTTCAGGTACTGGTCTTGAGATTTTGTCGTTTTTCTTGGCTCATTCCTTTTCGTTGCTCGTCTTTAGTTGACCCTCTTTCAAGATGGTGTTTGATAGTGCCCCCACACCCCTTTTACAGAAATGTCCAGTTTTTCGCAACTCCTCGCAACGTCAAGATCTTTATGCTAAAATCTTCTAGTATCTGCCGTACTGGAGCCATTGCATGTGAAAAAATCATTTGAATCCACCCGTGAAAGAGTTCAAGACACTCATTATTTCGATACACGATGTATAAAACGAGGAATGTTTCTAAAACAAACACATTACATAACACTATTATATTGGAAACATTCTATAAACACAACTATTATACTATAGTTAAGCAAATAACTAGCCTAAATTCGATTTTTAATGAAAAGAACAAAGAATAACCTACCTGAATGGTGCGTTGTAAGAACACTTTCCGATAGTTAACGGATAACCTTGTAGTTTACTATTTATATTGTGCATGCGTAACGGGGACAAGTAAAATTATGCTATTTAGGAACATTTGTTACCAAATTCTAGATTTTAATTCGGATGTGGACTATTTTTTGATCAATTTTAGTGGCGTTTCCATACTTTCCAAACTGTATATGTATAATGTGTGTATGTGCAAACGCATAACCGCGCATTTTTGCAAAATCTCTCTCTCTCTCTCTCTCTCTCTCTCTCTCTCTCTCTCTCTCTCTCTCTCTCTCTCTTCTCTCTCTCTCTCTCTCTCTCTCTATATATATATATATATATATATATATATATATATATATATATATATATCTTGTTTTAATTAACCTTGTGGCTCCCATTACGGCAGAACGAATTCTGATTTCAACCAAATCTGTGACCCGAAACTCCTTTCTCTGGTGGTAAATTTCATCTTCAAATTCTGTTAACACACACACACACACACACACACACACACACACACACACACACACACACACACACACACACGCACATAGTGAATGTTTCGTTTTAAGAGAATTGTTAAAAAGTACAGCACTTTTATAAAGAATAAAATAATTATTAAATAAGATCAAACTAAAATATCACAAGCTAAGCCAAGGATTGATCTCTACTTCTTATTCATTATTACGCTAATCTGTTAAAATTAACTTCAGATTAACTTTAAAAGTAAAGTAAATTTAAGTTTCAACTAACTTTAAATTGACGTTCCTGAGCTTTGTTAAGGGATAACTGAGATTATTTTGGGATTTGCTGACAGAAGTGTTTCCTGCCTTTGTTTGTTTAGTATTGCCACTATTTATTGTTTGAATAAAGCATGAATATTATTATTATTATTATTATTATTATTATTATTATTATCATTATTATTATTATCACTATTATTTACAATAGTAATGTGCGCGTGAGGTTTTGTAATTTTTCCGCAGTTCTTTTTCGACGTTCCGATAAATACAGGGTGTCCGTAAAGTCACGCAAGTGAATATGGTGAAGTGTACTTTATGAACACCTTGTAGTATGTTACTCTTAGTAGTAGTAGTAGTGGTAGTAGTAGTAGTAGTAGTAGTGGTAGTAGTAGTAGAACTATTCTTGAATTTTGGCCTTCTCAAAGGTTACGCCAATGGAAGAGAGGAGAGCCATTTTAAGATAGAAAGACAAAACCCAAAATTTAATTTCGAAGAACGTTTCTCGTGTCTCGCAAATTAATGAGCTTCATTGAAAGTGTCTGGAAAGGCGTTTCTGTGAGAGGAAGTTCGCATAAAATTATTCCCAGAACTAAATAGCAATTTAAATATGAAATATACGATATATATATATATATAATTCCTAAGTACAGTCTTTTACCGAAGTCTTGATACTTACATTATGGCTCATTTTAAGTGTAACCCCAACTTTCATGATAGATGGTACTTGATACTCACCCTTTCTCATCATAAAATGACTGTAACCTTAGTCAAGCCCTGAAAATAATCACCCATCAACCATCACACTTAATTAGGATAAAAAATTATATATAATTTGTGCTATCAGATAAAGAAAAAAAATCCCATTTTTATGAAAAACCTATGCACCCTTGTTGAGTCTAAGGACCTTTAAACCTTCCCTTATATTTCCGACTTCATTTTTATTTATTTATTTTTTTTTTTATTTTCTCCTCAACCTCCAAATTATTCACCACTTGAAACGTCTTCTTCCTTTCACTGTCTTCATTATTTCCTTTATTATTATTATTATTATTATTTTTATTATCAAGTTTTAATATTTATTTATTTACATTTTACCAAAATGAAAAATGGAATTAACCTTTCATACCAAATAATTACACCCTAATTAATTAAAATCTCAGGTGTAACACTAAGGATTCATAAATAAAATATTATGCATAAACACGGACGAATTTGCATAATGCGAGAATGTCTCCACCAGAATTCGAACCCAGAACTTCTTGAGTCGAAAACAAGGGCGCTACCACTACTCTACGACAAGGTAAAATTTAGTACAACCTAGTGGATATTTCAGCATTGCCTTTCATACATGTTATTCTTATGGGCTTCCAGAATTACACCCGAAATTTAAATGAAATGCTGCTATTGCCTCGAGTGTAGGGGGTTTGTACGGAAAACACCTCTGGACAGAACAATCTTTTCAAAATTTAAAAAAAAATGGCAGACTTCAAGAACCTCGGAGTCCCCTGGGGAGGGAACCATAAATGTCCCCACTTTTGATCGTCCCCACCCCCTGCCGAAACCGAGAAAGCAGACCCAGGCAGTGGGGCTGGATTTGCTACTGCCTATTCGAGATGTCCTGGGCCTCCATCTGAGTCACTTTTCATAAACTTTTACAACATTTGTGGCCTTTCCTCAAATTCCAGTCTGTTGAACACTACCTCTCCTCCTCTAAACCTCGCCTTTCCTTCCTCACTAAAACTCAGGTGTCTGGGACAACTGAGAGCAGCCCCTTTATGTACCCTCCTACTTTTTCTACAGGGTGTCCCGTAAGTCTGGACCCATAGGGAAAAATAATAAAATTACAAAATAGTCCAAAAATTTATTACATAATCTGTTCAGTGTCCGCCGTTGTGTCGCACACATAGTTGAAGACGCAATCTCCACTGCGACAGCACTTTCTGAATCACAGTCGCAGAAACTTCTTGACACGCCTCCACAATGCGTGCTTTAAGGTGGAAAATGTTCTGAAGTTTGACCTCGTACACTTTGGCTTTCAAGTGGCCCCACAAATAAAAATCATAATAAAAAATAATAAAAAAATAATAATAATAAAATAATAATAATAACATAATAAAAAAATATATTATAAATCCCTATGGGTCCAGACTTACGGGACACCCTGTATACCCAATTTCATTCCAAAGGTGAATGTTGCGTATATGTACGCAACCACTAAGCTTGCTCTCGTATTCTCGAACTTGAATCCTCCGAATTCTACACCCTTTGGCTACGGCTTAATTGCTAATCTCAAACTAAATACATGTGCGCTGTCTACCTTTCTCCTAATTCTACTGACTATCCTGAACTCTTTGACTACCTCACTTCCAAAGTGGAGTACATTCTATCCCACTCTCCTTTAGCTGAAATCTCCATTTTAGATTTCAATGTTCACCATCACCTTTGCCTTTCCTCCCACTTCACTGATATCTCTGGTGAACAAGCTTACAACTTCTCTATCCTGAATGACTTAGAGCAGATTTATTTCTCAGCACTCATCCTTCTTCTCACTCTGTCAAACTTTTAATCCGTTGGGCTCCGACCACAATCTTATATCTGTTTCCTGTCCTATCACTCCAATTCGGCCTTTGGCACTTTGGCGATGCTGATTGGGAGGCCCTTAAGCAGTACTTCTCTGATTTTCCATGGAATGATTATTGCTTCCATGGCCGGGGCCCCTCCAAGTGCGCTGAACGCATCACGGAGGTGATTCTCTCGGGCATGGAGGCGTACATTTCATATTCTATTCATACTACTAATGCAAAAAAACCGTAGTTAGCTTTGCTTGCTCTAACAGAGAAGATGCTTTCAGAAGGTATACTCAAAATGGTACTAGACCTTTGGTTATATACATGAACCGTCTACTCGACATTTCATAATGAACTTAGTTTTGTTAAATGAATAATAACTACTTTGAAATGTTTACTAGATATTTGAAATATCTGAAAACGGTGCTTAAATGTTTCAGACACTGTATATAAAGGCGTAGAAATTAAACATTTCATTTGTATAACCCTGAACCCTGAGCCTAGCCTTAGAACTAGGTCTCTTGATATAAGGTAGGCCAACCCTAGGTTCAATCTCTAAATTAGGCTGCTTATACTTAAGAAAAGACACTGATAAATTAGAAAGAGTTCGGGCTAATGCAAACAAAATGAACAAAGACCTGGGAAGTAAAATATTTTAGGAAAAGTTAACTGAACTAGATATGCATTCATTTGAAAAGTGTCCACTTAGCGGAGAACTAATTCGAGTACAAACCCTTGTCCAACGCGGGGGTTAGGTTCCTCGATAACGGCGCGTTAGGTAAATCTGCGTTGGACAAACTTAATACCTTACAGGATAAATGGGGATACGTGAACGCAGCCGCGTAAAGTCTCCCATTAACACTTAGATACGTAGATTTTTTATTCACACATAAATGAATTTCCCTACCTATATTGTATATGAAATAAGAACATAATAAAATCATAAACATAATGATATTTACATATGACAAATAAAAATATCTTTTCTTCACTCTTTCGGATGGTGCGTATGGTAGACTCATTCACGTGATACTCGCGGCCAAGTGATGTTATGCTCATACTACCACGCAACTTATCTAGAATCTTTATTTTTTCGGCTAATGTCATAACCTTACGACTTTTCTTCTTTTCACTATCACTCGCAGATGCTTTACGTTTCGGTGACATACTGCTGTCTAAGGGTAATAGCAAAACAACGGCAAAATACGACAAAAACAATCCAACACAACTTCACTGAACTTAACCTGTTAGCGAGACTGAGACAAAGGGTGATGCGAAAGGGAGGGAGATGCAGGAGTGTTAAGGCGCGTCTTGACTTGAGCATTTTAGTCCGAACAAGCAGACAGCACACGAACGAACTGAACGAGCTGTTCGAGCGCAAGCTCGCTGTATTCTGCGTGTTCGCCAGTGCTCGTCTTATTCCCACCGTTTTGCTCAGTGTAAATATGGATTTGACAGTGGCAGCAGGTGCTTTCTTCATTATTTATTCCTTAGCCAAAAAGAAGAGGAAATCGAAGAGAATGTAAGGTTAAACATTTCTCTCTGTCCCATTCCATGATAAAAATAAAACACCGAATAGCTGGAACAGCGCAAACACCCGTCCTGACTGCGCACCAACGAGCAACTGAATCCTTTTGAGAATGCACTATTTACCGACAAGCGACGGAAAACGTTTGGCGCGCTCGGCTCGGCTCGGAGACACGTACTTACTAGCCGAATTCTGCTCTGTGCTGTCTGCTCGTTCGGTTTGTTCGGACTAAAATGCTCAAGTCAAGACGCGCCTTTGGAGAGTGTAGGAGAAAACACTAGAGCGCGCATTGGCACGCGTACAGTACTACTGTATTAGAACGTGTTTGGCGGACCGAGTATAATAAAATTTTCCGCTTTCGGCAAATATATTGTTCGCATTTATTTTTCCGTGTATAAGCAAATTCGCGCTGGACAAACACGCGTTGGACGAGGGTTTACTGTATTTAAAACTGATAAGTGACTTTCATAATGTAAATTACAGGAAGTTATTTGATAGAGCTACAGAGTCAGTTACAAGAAGAAATGGATATAAATTGGAAATCAAACGTTATTAAGAGTAATGCTGTGAAACAAATGAGACGTTCGGGCGAATAAAGATGAATCAACCAAAATCCCGAATGGTTAATTTGCCTCTATTCGCCCGAGCGCCTCAATTCTTTTCATATAAACTTAAATTTAAAATCCTTAAACTTTCCTGCATTAGACAATTCATTAGACGTTTCAGATTATTTCTTTTCAATTATTTAAAAAATTGAGACCTTTTAGACATTTCAGTTGACTGACTGAAATATCTAACAAAATGTTTAATTACTGTGAAATGTCTAATGCAGTAGATATTTCAAAATTCACAAACTGGGACAATAAAACATCTAATGAAACGTCTACTTCTATTTAGAGTGTACCGTCGCCATCCAACTCCTGACTCTCACCCGAATTATATTTCTGCTGGAAATCGCGCAAAATCTGGTCTTCGACTCGCCAAAAATTCCTTCATCACACAAAAATGTGAAAACCTGTCTAATTCTAATTCTCCTCGTTCTTTCAGGCACCTAGCCAAGAGCCTTTCCAACAACTTTACTTCTATTCCATTCCGACGGCTCAGTTGCCATCTCTTCTCCTGATAAAGCTGAACTTTTCGCTCAGGCTTTCGCCTTCAACTCAATCCTGGACGAGTCCAGTGTTGTTTCTCCATCTGCTCCTCCCTCTAATATCTAAAATTAAAATCTCTTCCAAAGATGTTTATTCTGCACTATCTGTGCTCAACTCTAGGAAAGCGTACGGTCCTGATGGTATCCCTCTTCTTGCTCTCAATAACTGTGCTTCTGTGCTAACACCATGCCTTGGCAAACTCTTTCGTCTTTGCCTTTCATCTGGTACTTTTACTTCCTGCTGGAAGTTTGCTTTCATTCAGCCTGTCCCAAAGAAGGGTGACCGCTCTCAATCCTCCAACTATCGTCCAATTACCTACTTAGATTTCTTGCTTTTCTAAAGTTTTTAAATCTATCCTTAATAGGAAGATTCTTAAACACCTCTCTTCCAACAATCTTATTTCAGATCATCAGTATGGGCTCCGCAAAGGACGCTCTACTGGCGCTCTTCTTACATATCTCTCAGACTCTTCGTCATCCTCCTTTCGGGATTTCGGTGAAACCTTTGCTAATGCGCTAGACATATCGAAAGCTTTTGAAAGAGTCTGGCACAAATCCTTAACCTTCCAACTGTCATCCTTCGGTTTCTATCCTTCTATCTATGCCTTCATCTCTGATTTCCTTTCTGAGTGATCTATTGCTGCGATTGTAGATGGCCACTGTTCTTCTCCTAAAGCTATTAATAGTGATGTTCCTCAGGGCTCTCTCCCGTCACCCGCTCTTTTTCTTTTATTTATCAATGATCTACAACGTCGCACTTCCTGTCCTATCCACTTCTACGCCGATGATTCCACCCTTTACTTCTCCACCCACTTCACAAAGGATCCCTCTCAACGGTCACTCCATGCTTCGAGTAGGACGGCCATGGTGCACCTGACCTCTGATCTTTCTACTATCTCTGATCTCTGATTTTAAGCACTTTCATTAATTTTTTTATTACAACAGGCACCTAAACAGTAACACATGTTTATAATTACATTTAATTGTAGAACATGAGAATGAAAATGTACTTACAGTTACTTTAATTAGAACCTCAGTTTAACTTACAGTCAATACTATGTATATTACGTATTGGGCAAGTTACTGTGGGACTTCATAGGTTATAGTATTAATCTGAAAGGATCCATATAGTTTTTATTATGTTATAAACATTAAGCCTAACTTACGCATTTAAGAGGAATTATAACCAACACGATTTTTTACAGAACCTAATAGCGGATGTTACTCTTTTTTAACAACAAAAAGTTGCAGAATGAAAGAGCGGTAAAGTTTGACTTTTATTGAAGTTGATAAAATTACGCTACCCTAATGTCGCGTACTGAATTCACTGTTAAAAAAAGTTAAGGTTAAATGTGCAGCTGCTATGCGCCTTGAATGTAAAAATTTAAAAAAATGTGGAGGGGGGTGTTTTCGCCTAATTATGTTGAAAATAAGTTGTTGTATACTACATGAAAAAATAATAATAATGTTAGGGGTTGTTTAAACATCTTCGTAACATCTATATAAAGTCATGTGACGGAGGGAAACTACAGCTTTAAGTGGGATCCGAACGATTATCGCACCAAGGAATACTCAAAGAACCGAGACTCGAGCCCAGAATCTTCACATTAACAGCCCGGCATTTTACCATTTGACTTGACTACCCTGGGGAAGAGGGGGGGGGGGAGCTACATGAAATGTTAAGATACATGAAAAAAACTTCAATAAATAAAGTATATGCTATAAAATCCTCTTAACCAGCATCTCCACACACCAAATAAAACAACAACCCTAATATGAAAATTTTTAAATGCTCCATTTAAAAAAAAAAAAAATCACATTACATTTTAAATTTTTAAATAGCTGTGGAAAGAAATTCGCAGAAAAATTAAAAAAAATATTATTAATTATTAATTTGAGGGAGACTTCTTAAAAGAAAATTGATGAACTCGTTCAGTCGGGGTGGGGTGGGGACTGGGGAAGGAGTGAGATATAAACTCCATATAATAAAAAAATAACTCCATAAATTAATGAATAACATAAGTTACATAACGGGTAAATACCATAATTATAAACATGTCCTAATATATTTTTCACAGTCTTTTACACCTGTCGATATATTATAATGAAATGCACTTTAAATAAACAAATATGATATAACTTTAATTTTTATGTTCACTATATATATATATATATATATCGTAAAGAACGACGCTTGTATAGGAGATATTCCGCGCAAGACGAGAGAGAAAACGGAACAAATGAAAAAATGAAGTAACCACCTGGGAATCGAACCCGGGATCTTCCGATTGCCGGTCAGACGCGATACCATTACACCATGGACTTCACTCTTCCAAATGCCGTAATTCTTCTACATACTCGCAGAAACCAATGCCCCAAGGGGGCACCTCCCGCATGCCGTAACATTATATACATTCAACTGCAAAGAACACGCAGTATAAATAACGTAAAGAACGACGCTTGTATAGGAGATATTCCGCGCAAGACGAGAGAGAAAACGGAACAAATGAAAAAATGAAGTAACCACCTGGGAATCGAACCCGGGATCTTCCGATTGCCGGTCAGACGCGATACCATTACACCATGGAATTCACTCTTCCAAATGCCGTAATTCTTCTACATACTCGCAGAAACCAATGCCCCAAGGGGGCACCTGCGAGTATGTAGAAGAATTACGGCATTTGGAAGAGTGAAGTCCATGGTGTAATGGTATCGCGTCTGACCGGCAATCGGAAGATCCCGGGTTCGATTCCCAGGTGGTTACTTCATTTTTTCATTTGTTCCGTTTTCTCTCTCGTCTTGCGCGGAATATCTCCTATACAAGCGTCGTTCTTTACGTTATTTATACTGCGTGTTCTTTGCAGTTGAATGTATATATATATATATATATATATACAGTATATATATATATATACGTTCCCACTTCTCCCGCATGAACGCGTCAAACACATCAAACGTCAATTTTTATTGACGCTGTCGTTTCATTGAAATACGAATATATATTTCATCATTTTTCCTGACGGACTTTTTTATTTAAAATTTAATTGGCAAAGACTGTTCATGCACAACTAAGATGAACGGTAAAAGGAAATTTTAAATAAGAAGTTGCTTTAATGAAAGTGTACCCGTAAAATTCATGTAAAAAAAAATGTGTAAAATCTTATTTACAGGGAAAAAAAAGGATTTCAATGAATACTTTATGTCCTGACGACAGATTCGAGAGTATTAATCATTTTGACTTAGTTACAGGTGCAGAATTTTCTTTTCTTCTTCTTTTTTTGTGTGTGTATGTGCGTGTGTGTTCTATTTGCAGTAATGTTTTAGCATTTTTCAAAGTGAATATAAGGCCATTTCCGCGAAATAAAGCCAGTTAAATATAAATGCTAAATGGATGGGTCCCTGAAGACTAAATTTGGCTGAAAATAATGTGAAGTCATTTACGACATTTTTAATTCAATTGTTATATATATATATATAATATATATAATATATATAATATATATATATATATATATATATATATATATATACAGGGTTGCGCAAAAACAAGTACGCTATTGTCTTTTAAAGTGTGTATTTCAGTTTGCAGAAAGAGAACGTCATCAAAAGCTATGTATTTAGTTACTCTAGAGCATTACCAATATTATGAAATCAGATGTTCAATGTTTCCACCATTTTCTTGAACGAAAAACTCCAGACGATGGCGCCACTTATCAAGAGTCCTGTTTATAAAACTGTGACAAAGAATTCCAGTGTTCGACAATCTTTACTTTTAATTGAGCAATGTTATCAAATTTGGAGTTCTTGTAAACTCTTTTAGCTCATTCCATATTGCATAATCAAATGGGCACAGGTCTGGACCGTTAGCCGGCCATTCGTCAGGTTTTATATCGTCAGGAACTTCTCTGTCTAGATATTCAATGGTTAGACGGGCAGTATGGTTTGTTGCACCATCTTGCTGTGACGTGTACTGATTTCCAGAAATTTTTTCCGAATTTTTGGCAGATGTTTTTATAACACATTACGGCGATAGTATACGATATTTATTTAGACCATGGTTCAACAAAAACGACATCACTTTTGCCCATTTTCGAGGCAAAGCACGAGATCATCACTTTCTTAAAGAAGTTAGACCGCTCCAGTAAAAGTCTTTCTGGTGTCACTTCTATCTTGGTTCTTGCTGCAGAGTACGGAGCATCATTTTGAGTGTTGACAGGATGTCGAACTGTAAATGATTTTCCATCACTGTACCAAGTCCTGTTAACAAGGGAAAAATCTTTCAAGAAGAGTTTGAGACCTCTCCATTCGTTTCACCTTATTAACATCAGTCAAGCTGTGTACGGGTTGGCGTTTGTAAACTTTCAACATTAGGCAGGAGACACGGAGTGCTGGAACTCCGGTTTCTCTTGTCACTCTCCTCCTTAGTTCATCTTTTCCGTGTCTCATCTACCCTGTGAGCAGTCCAGCATGCTCTCAAACACACACTTCTCCCTCTATTCCTCACTGCACATACATGCATCTTACACTACACAATTTTTTCAAAATTTATATATATATATATAAAATGGCATCGTTGAGCCTCGGAGACCTTGATTTCGGTTCTCTCCTTTTATGGAGGGGGGGGGGCGTTTTTGCGGGCGCTCGCCCTTGGCCCCTCCTTCCTGCATAAAAACAACTGCAAATTTTCTTTAATAATTCGCTGAACGGAACATCTTGATATTCCTGTTTCTGCTACAATTTAATTTGACGTCATACCTGTTCCTGGACGATTTTCCTGACATAGAACCATTTTCTTTACCATTACAATATTTTCAGCAATGTGAGGCTCACGTGGTCTTCTACTACCTCTCCATTTCTCGCAATATTCCCTATTTTATCAATTTTACGTAAAATCTTTTCTACACCAGAACGAGTCCATGATTTATTTGGAAACAGGGCCATCATTTTTCTGGTTCCATATTGTTTCTCAAAACATAATTGTTTAATTAATATAAGATCTTCGTTACCATATGAAGGCATGTTTAATAGAGTTTTAGGACAAACTGTATTTTAAAGACACTTGCAACAAAGAGTAAGTAATGAGTGCATTACAAACTAATAGTATAAAAACATGTAGGCTTAGACGTATTAAAAATAAAAGAAAAATTTAATTAAGCTAATTTTGCGCAGAAAAAGGTAAGTTATCGTGGTGATAAAAATAATAGCTTCTTTTTTCTGCGCAACCCTGTATATATATATATATATATGCTCATAAGTTTACAAACACCAGTGTGTTTTCACAAAATCAGTGTTTTGCATAGGTCGTATTCTTCATCTATTCAACCGGTCAACTCTGGAACAATCTTCCTCAATCCCTCTTTCCCCCTGTCTATGACCGCCAATCTTTCAAACACAGAGTGTCCAAGCATCTCGAAAACCTTGAACTTTGATTTTGCCTCTCTTCTTTCTCTATGGGAGGGACGTTTTTGCGGGCATTCGCCTTTGGCCCCTCTTTCCTGCCCCAAAAAACTAGTTCCATAATATGGCATACAATACATATCTACTTGATCACTCGATATTCTACAGTTGTACATACCTTTCATGATGGAGGAATTCAGCTTTACAGTCCATGAGTGATCTCTCTTTCGTCTCTGAAAAGTTTTAAGAACATGTGAGAAAGGATAAGGACAAATGCAAAAAATATTTAGTAACAAAGACGACTTTTGTGACGGTAAAGAATCTCCGTCGTGAAGGAACACCATCATACGTTTAACATAATCATTCTTATAAATAAATAAACAAATAAATAAATAAATAAACATTATTTGCAACTTGTAGTGCATCCATATTCTCACTGTAACACACCAACACTTTTCCATACTTACTAAAAGTTGGTTATTTTTCTTTTATACTTTGAAATGGTTTTCATTTGCTTTTAATACATAAGCTTCCACACGTCTGGACACATCATTAACTAACACTCTGCACCGTTCTGGAGAAATTCTGTCACATGTCCATTAATTTTTTTTTCTTAGTCAGAAGCTTTTTTGGGGGGGAATGGGAGTGGGAGGGAGCACGTCGCAACACTGCTTTTCGTCAGATCAGCGAAGTTTAGGACGTTGGGTTTTGGTCAATAGTTGAATGGGTGGCTGTACTCCGCGTTCAAATGATGTAGCGACCCGTGGTTCGAATTCCACGGATTAAGACACCTACGTTACATGACCTTTGCTGTTACGAACAGTACGAATTATTATTATTAATATTATTATTATTATTATTATTATTATTATTATAATTTTTCTTGTATTCGTTCCACATGTTATTTCGGCTTCACCAAAATGTACTGTATAGCTGCAACATGTCGCCGGATAAAAAAAACTGCAGCATTTTGAGTTGGAAAATATATCATATAAAAATATCTAATCGCATTTCATTCCTTTTCAAACCCCGAAACAAAAATAAATGAAAGGAAATAAAGATATGAGAAAAACAATAAAGGTGAGGTGAATATAATTGAAATAAATTGTACGAATAAAAAAAGCTAACAGAGAAAGTGTCAGGGGATGAAAATGTCTGGAAAACAGTTCGTATGCTATACAGGGTGTCCCGTAAGTCTGGACCCATAGGGAAAAATAATAAAATTACAAAATAGTCCAAAAATTTATTACATAATCTGTTCAAAGTGTCCGCCGTTGTGTCGCACACATAGTTGAAGACGCAATCTCCACTGCGACAGCACTTTCTGAATCACAGTCGCAGAAATTTCTTGACACGCCTCCACAATGCGTGCTTTAAGGTGGAAAATGTTCTGAAGTTTGACCTCGTACACTTTGGCTTTCAAGTGGCCCCACAAATAAAACTCCAGCGGAGTAAGATCATAATAAAAAAATAATAAAAATAATAATAAAAATAATAAAAAAATATATTATAAATAAATTTTTGGACTATTTTGTAATTTTATTATTTTTCCCTATGGGTCCAGACTTACGGGACACCCTGTAGGATGAACTTCAGTCGGGTCTCTGTAGTTTAGTGTTCATATATATATATATATATATATTATATATATATATAATATATATATATATATATATATATTATATGGGTCTTTATATGAACTTTATAAGGGTCCAAATAACTAGCACGAATTTGAGCATCTTTTAATATCGACTAATTTCGGGTCACCTGTACCCATTTTCAAGACTAAAACAAATAAATTAATTAATGGAACACTGACCCCTGCCATTGATTAATTTAAAACGTTAAAATCTAAAAACTTTAAAAACCAAAATCTTTAAAACAGAATACAAATTAAAACATTACCTTAAAATTAAAAGATTCATTGATTATGACTAATCATTTAAACGGGGCCTTAAATGGCATATAAATAAACTTTAGAAAAATACCGAGGTAATTTTCAATATTATTTGTGGTTAGAATAGAGAACTTTGAGCTATGGATGGTATGATTACTTGAAATGAAATGATCCCGGTTCGGTATGAGATACCTTTGCGTTTCACATGCGAGTAGAAAGGTAACGGGCACTTTTCCAACGTACCAAACGTCACAGTCCATACATGTATATTTATACGATTCTGTGAACACACACAATCAGAAATTTTGTCTTTAACCTTAAACAGGCAACCAATTGTATTGTTCGAGGAGAAAACGCATCAAATTCTAAATTGGGAGTATTTTCATTACAATATGATGGTTAATTTGCATTTTAATTCAGAGTTTGTAGGTCCAAGAGTAATATATATATATATATATACACATACACATGGTGTCCCCATAAGTCTGGAACCATAGGGTAAAATAAGTAATTCATGTTTTTCCGTTTATGGTGTGACATTTGGAAAGACCGTATCATAGGCCTCTTCTTTTTTGATGACAATGTCACAGGAAACGCCTACTTGCGTATGCTCAACGAGGAAGCATTCCCCAGTGTCTTGAACACAGATGGGGATTTCCCAACATGGTTCCAGCAGGATGGTGTTCCTGCCCATTACGGCATCTGGTAAGAGAGTGGCTGCACCGACAATTCCCTGGTCATTGGATAGGACATCGAGGGCCTGTGTAGTGGCCGGCGAGGAGCCCCGATCTCACCCTGTTGGATTTTTATCTCTGGGGTCACTTGAATGCGTTGGTCTACGCGGAGAAAACTCAGACTGTTGCACATTTGCGGGAGCGCATCATCGACGCATGTAACACCATCACTCCTGATACCATTCACCGTGTGCTTGCTGACTGGATATCTCGTCTGCATTCGTGTATCAATAATAATGGTGGACACATTGAACACGTTCTGTGAATAAAAGCCGTTTTTATCATTTTGCCCTATGGTTCCAGATTTATGGGACACCCTGTATTATATATATATATATATATATATATATATATATATATATATATATATATATATATATATATATATATATATATATATATATATATATATATATGGGAAGTTGCCAACGGGTTTTTTCATGAAAATCTATTTAAATCGCCAACGCTTTCCTTCATTTCATGGATAACCAATGATAAGAGATTTTAGACGAATTTGTACTGTCATCCCATGAAACCGACGTCCATTTCTTACTCGGATTGACTCGGATTTCTGAGGAGGGAAAAGGAATATTGATTTTCTATTTCTATCCTTTTTTGCGGAAAATTTTAATGATGGATTGATGGAGTTGTTTAATCGCCTTCGCAACATCTAAAGTCATATAACGGAAGGGACCTACAGCTTTACGTGGGTTCCGAACCACGGATCACTACATAATCCGAACGCGGAGGATGGTCCCCCATCCACCTACTACTCAGTCCCAATATCGCTTAATTTCGCTGATCAATAGGAAGCGGTGTTACGACTTCGACCACGACGTAACCCCTTTCATCCCGAAGTTCACGATTTCGCTATAAAGGGTTAAAACTCAAAAATCAGGTAGGTCCGCTTTTCCTGGACCACGCGAATTTATGTGAACTGAGCCACCTAAAAAAGACATAGGAAATTTGTTTTACTGTAGTTTACTTAAATATATACTATATACACATGTCAACGCTCTGTTAAGTTTTATAATTCACTTAACTTCTTCTAACACCATTTTTGACACGTGACTGACGTATTAATTTTTTTTCACGTTTACTTTTCGAAATCACAAAAAAATCTGTGTCAATGTTCAACCAAGGTTGATGATGTAAAATGAAGTCAACATTGAAATTACTGACACTTGAACCGAGGGAATAACTTTGAAATTTCAACATCAAAATAATTTTATCAGTATAATGTTATGAACGTGAAATAAATTTATGATACATGTGTATATATACACACATATATATATATATATATATATATATATATATATATATATATATATATATATATATTATATATATATATATATATATGTGTGTGTGTGTGTGTGTGTTATATCACGGAGAAACCCAGTAGTTCCCTTGCGTTATTATAATAATTATTATTATTATTATTATTATTATTATTATGGGTTCTTCCAAGAAAGATGTTCATAATCGGAAAAGCATCCTTCCCTTTTTACCCTTTAAGCTTAAACACTACATAAGGTCATGAAATAAGATGAGAGCAAGAATTGAAAAAAAGATTTAGCTCAGATCTTGCTTACAGACGGGATTGTTATATAAGAAGAATACGACCTCGATTTGTTTTCTATTAATTGTTTAATATAGCCTCGTCGTTCCAGAAATTTTACTAATTAACCCTCCCCTTAACATATAACTCGACTTGAGGCGAATGATACTAAGACCAGATAAAAATCGGAAACCATAACCCACCAGCCCAAAAGATAAAGGTGTCAAAAGAAACGAAGAACACAACCGTCATTACCAACCATCAACAAACACCAAAACCAAATTATATATTCTGGCTAGAATTAATAATAAAAAGAATAATAACTGTATTAATATTGGTAATAGTAATAATAATATTAATGGTGCTGATAATGGGGTGGGGGAGATAGAGGTAAAAAAAATAACTCAATGACATTTGCAGAAATGAGGACGAAGGAACTAAACTGAATTACAAAGATGTAAAATTGCGAAACAAAAAGAAAATGTAAAGTATTAAAAGTTTGTCAGAATTAGACTTTCAGGTTCGTTTTTTAGAGATTATTCGACCATAAGACGTCGTCTTCTTTAAAGTCTATTTTCAGTTTGAGTTTACAAAGACAATTTTTACGTGTTGAGTCTACAGATATATATAAAAAATATTATTTTAAACAAAATACAGGCTTGTATAAGACGGTTTGCGATTGTGGATACTTGTGGTTTCTGGTCAAGTTTGTGTAGAGCAAACCTGAGGTAGTACGAGTGTGACTATGATTGATGCGGGTAAATTCGTGCTGCTTTGGGGAGGAAACACAAACTTGCGGCGCATCTTGCTCCTAAAGCATCATGCACCAAGACTAATAAAATTAACGAAAATTACAATCGATTCAATACGGATACAGATGTTTATTGGACTAGACTAACACAGAACACTGTTGCTTTCAGTGGTGATGAACCACGTACGAAAGTCTCGTCAGTACTTTGAACTCCTATTTGTTTGGCAATGCTGCTGGGAGTTGCTCGTACCCTGAACTGGGCAAAAGCCACAAGTATCCGTAATCGCAAACCGTCCGTATACAGGCGTATACGTCCATATTTTGTTTAGAATAATATATATATATATATATATATATATATATATATATAGACTCAGCAGGGAAAAACCACTGCATTTGTAAACTGAAGCGTAATAGAATTTGAAGAACACTACGTCCTACATTAAAATAACCTTCCAGAAAAAACAAACCCAGAATAAAATTCGTGAAATTTTTTAATACCTTACCTTTTCCTTGTTTTATAGTTACGATTTCCATATTTCTCCAGTTTACCTCTTTATAATCCAGTTTAGTCTTTCCGTCCATATTCCTGCAACTATTATCATTGAGTTTTTCCCACCAATATTCTTGTTATTACTGCTCCTGTCATAAAAATTATTACTATCATTATTATTATCATTATTATTATTATCATTATTATTAGTAATTCTAGACAGAACACCTTTTTTAGTCTCACTCAAGTTCGATTTCAACTGTTTGATTTTCAGCTTTTTTCGACCGCTTTAATTTTGTCTATTGTTTATTTTCAAAACTTCATCGTTTTACCATTCGTGATTTTCCAAGCTCGTATTTCCCTTCACGCTCGCGCTTCCGTATCTCATTATACAACTGTATTATGTACCTGAAACTGTCTTTTATATACCGTATGTTGTCTTATACCCATTATTCGCCTATCTATTTTTAATTGCCTTCTGATTTCTTGTTTCTCAGTTATGTTTACTGTCTGAAATTTTTTTTTTTTATAGTACACCGACTAAGGACTTCCATATCCTAAAGTCTAAACGCTTGTATTGTCGTAAAACATGAGTTTATTCCTATTTGCCTTTATTTATGTTTATACTCCTATACGGGTCCCATATTTATTTTGTATATAGCTCTTTATATACTCTTTTTGTAAACACACACACACACACACACACACACACACACACACACACATATATATATATATATGTATATATATATATATATACACAACTTGAAAATCATTGGTACGTGCACTCATCAGTCATTTGCTTAACTATAACAGCTTTGCCATAGCTTTTTACTCGGTATGACAACAATGAATGAGGAGGGCCAGAAACTGGCACAGCGTTCAGGCCAACTAATACGGCCCATTGCTCTAACTCCTGTATTATTATAATTACCAGAACCATCAGGAGTCGAACCCTCGACCTCAGTGTCTTCACTTCGCTTATAGGAAAACGGTTGCTCACTGAGCTGAGGGCGCTAGCTTTCCTGAATATAAGTTTATAATCCCGACTTGTTTCTATAGAACCATATACAGTTAGGGTTGCCAGATTTTTCAAATGCCCATGCGGGACAAAGTTTTTTCTGAGGTTTTTTTTTAAGACCAAATTTTTTTTCAAATTGAAACGATTTCTTCAACGGTTACAACAAACAAAATTAGAAAAATTTTATTACAATAATATTTAACAATTAAACATCGTGAATAAATTGAAATTATTATACATAATATTGAAATTCTAAATCAATTCATCCATAAAAAATTTGCTTAAAAAATATTTTTTGCGGGACATTTTGAACGCGGGATTTTCACGCGGGATTTTTGGATCAAATGCGGGACTGTCCCGTAAAATACGGGACGTCTGGCAACCCTACATATACTCACCAAAGAATCTAACCAACAATCTTGTCTTTCTTGACAATAAAAAGGGTTTATCTGCTGAAACGTAAGCCAGTCGCACGGAAAGTGAATATTTACTTTGACAAGTAAGACTTATTTTTTATGTGTGGTCCTTTTTATTTTTTCAATATTTCTTTATTTTAAATTATTTTTTTTCTAATGAAAACAGAAATTTGAATTTTCCGGATCGCCTGAAGATCCGTCACCCCAGCCTTTTTTAGTTAGCTTTATAAGGCTAACTAACGAAAATATCACGACTTACCTAACCAACCAGTCGTTAGGTGAACTGTACGCCCTTGACGAATGGTTAGGTTAAGGCGTGATATTTTCGTTAGTTAGCCTTATAAAGCTAACTAAAAAAGGATGGAGTGACGGATCTTCAGGTGACCCAATTTTCCTTTTTTTTTTTTGACGAATAAAGACTATTTGGTGATTTTATTCTTGTATTAACATTTCAGTCAGTTTAAAATGTACTACAAATTTTTTTGTCCAATGTTCAAGTATTTTGGGGGTCTGTCAAAAGTTTAAAAATAAAAATAATACATATTATTTTCGAATTTAGTTAAAAAAGAATTTTGGTTTGATACCAGCTTTTTTCTCTCTCTATATCCTTCTCCACCTATCCTATTCTTTCATTTCTCTTAAAACCTTTTACAAAAACTGAATTTCTTATTTAACCCTTATTGATAACTTGGTATAATATACCTTTGGTATAGTTTATACCATGGTTACGAAATAAACGTTAAATTACTGCTTCTTTAAATTAAAAATCCTTAATTAATTTAACTCTATGCAAATCACTATTAACTAATGTATACTGTTAACCCTTTCAGGACGACTGGTTCAAATTGGTAACGTTTCGAATACACGCATTCGTTACTTAACCCTACAAAATATTTCTCCCTTAAAGAATTAAATTATTATTTAAATAATAAATCCAAATTATTGTACTGTATATGTCATGACTCTTGACCGTACGTACTTAAACTGTATATAATGTCAAGTAATTATTGTCATGAACGGTAACTCTCATCGCTTCATATTTGGTAAATCTTAAGAGGGAGTACTTAAAATTTTGTCTTTTATCTCGAAAACGTATTTGTATTCACTCTGTACTCTCTTTTGAACAATAAAGAATTATTATTATTATTATTATTACTAGTACAGTTCCCGTCACTTCGCTGACGGTTAGACAGGCTAAACTACAAAAAAAGAACCCAGCCGTGAAAATTTTGAGCTTCACATTGTGTCAACATTTCTGAATCTGGTATCTCCCAAAACCTCCTCACCCCTATTCAACTTGGGGGCTAACCCCCTCCCCCATTACCCCACCCCCACCCTTCCGCCCACCCCACCCCTTCCCCCCACTCCCACCCTTCCTCCAACCCCCACCCTTCCCCCGTTGCTTAACTACAGAAAAGAACACAGTCATGAAAATCTTGAGCTTCACATTGCCGCCCGTAATACAATTTCTGAATTTTTTTTACAATTTCTGAATTTTTTTCTCAATTTTTCTAACAATTTCTGAAAGTGTGACGGACGGACAGACAGACAGACAGACAGACGGACGGACAGCTCTCTTATTATAGTATAGATTATTTGATAACCAACCAATGGCTTTTAGGTTAAAAACAATAATTGTTGTAGTGTATGTATCGTTTCTTCAGTATAATAAGATTTTATAAAAGTGGTTTCCCTTAAAACGAATATATTGGTGTCTATGATAACTAGGCGACGTTGGAGAACTTAAAAAAAAAACTGCTCGATGCATTCACCGTTCAATTCTTCAAAGCTTTGCACAATTGCAGTCTTACTCCTACTGATCGGCAAACTAGTTAGCGTAACTCTACTGGCAAGCTTCGCATAACTGCAACAACAGCATCCCTGAGCCGTAGAAGAGTCCGAGGTTTTGTCGCGTAGACAATATATTTGATTGTACCCCATAAAAAGAAATCATCCGAAGTCGGATCCGGAGATCGTGCTGTCTAATCAATCGGCACATTCTACCCGATCCACCGACCATGAAACTTTTCGTTCAAGGTGATCTGTTTATGGGTGCATTGCGAACACTTCTAATTTTGTCGCAGTTCTGTACAAGATTCAAAACATTCTTGCTCGAGGAGTCCGGTCCATAATGCTTCATGTATGACGAGCAACTTGAGCTGCATTTTGGTAAGTGGTGTAACACTTTACGACTTGAATTCATTGAGACGTAGACAGACGTAGCTTTCAGCCATAGTTATTATTATTAATAATTTATTTCGGCCTAGCCTCTATGCGTGTTTCTGTGATTAAATCGTGTAAATCATCTTCTAAATAGCCTATCGTTTTCTGCATAACAGACGTAACCACGAGACAAAAACTATGGGCCGTCAAATGTTCTCTTACTTATGTACCACCCTATATATATACTCATATTGTTGTGTATTGGTTTTTAAATAGGAAATTTAATCATGTTTTATGGAGTGTAGTAAACTGATAATTTTTTGGACTGTAGTAAATTGATTTAATTGTATGAAATTAACATATTTAAAATGTAATTGTTTGAAATATAAAACACTTGTTGACAACATGGAGAGAGCTTTGAAAATGCCCTGAGGCCGGAGCAGGGATGTGATGCGTACGATAATTATCGTACGTATACGATAATTTGGAGTCTGTGTACGATGTACGATACTGTCTTCAAAATGTACGATAATTTTGGCCTGTCGGCCATATTTACCAAAAGCAGTGGAAAAAACTGCTTTTGAATGTGCAATTGTCCTGAGTAAAAGGATTGTAGAGATCTGGATAAAAGACTCGGAGGTTTCTAGAGGTTTTCTAGTTAAGTTTGAGAGCCAGAGGTATCTGGCAACAGTGCATCATCTGTGAGCTGGCCCAGCAACGTCAAACGACATCCTGCGCAGGAGAGTAGGACAGAACTAAGGTGAGCTTGCTGCTTTTGTCATATTTTTCTTTTACTTTGAAACCACTACACTTAATGTAGTATAGGAAAGTGTCAAATGTTTCAACTTTAGTCCATATTAAACTTGATAAATACTGCAATACTATTCCAGTGTTATAGTTTTGTTCTAATATATATGTACGATAATTTTGGCATGCCCGGTGCGATACTTTGGGTTGGAGGACAGCACAACTCTGGCCCGGAGGCATAGGCTGTCTCGTTACGAGGTATTTGGGGAAGGTTGTTGTAGTGTTAAAAAATGTAACTTGTAATTTAAAGTTAACGAAGTTCTCGCCACGATCCAGTGTTAAAATTATGAATTTACACTCGCTTTCCCCCCGTTATAGTTATTGTCTTAATTAAAATAAACCGGTAAATAGTGAAAGTTGTCGTCATTCGGAATCCTCCCTTTTTTGTTCGAGGCTGTAACTGCCCCGCAACCTGTCTTGAGTCCCAAATGCGGCCACGCTACCTCGTATAAAGTTTAGAAAAGGAACGTAGAATAAGTATTAAGAGTAAAAATGAGGTAGATAACGTAAAATTAAACAAAAGTAAATAAAAATCAAACACGTTTCACAATATATATATATATATATATATATATATATATACACAGTATGTTACAGGGAATCTGTTTAACTAGGGACCTCATGAAATCCCTAAAATGTTCAGGGATTTCATATAAGATTAAGTCATGATATTTTTGTTAAATCTACAGGAAAATTATTGAATGCCAGTTAATTGAATGCCCATTTAGATTAATTGAATGCCCGGTTAGGTTAATTGAATGGTCGGTTAGGTCAACTGTACGCCATTGACGAATGGTTAGGTTAAGTCGTGATATTTTCATTAAAAAAAACTAAAATATCTCGACGAAACCTTATATGAAATCCATGAACATTTTAGGGATTTCATGAAATCCTTAGTTATATATATATATATATATATATATATATATATATATATATATATATATATGATGAATAAAACCACGAAGGAAAGTAAAACACAAAATGGTGCTCAAGCGCTTTCATCTAATGACATCCTCAGGAACACTGAAGTACATAAAAGGGTTACAGCCTATATATAGGTTACAGAAAGAAAAAAAAAAAAGAAAAAATTATATATATATATATATATACAGGGTGAGTCAAAAGTAGCGCCCGATTTCTGTTTTTTCGGCTGTCAGATTCTTTCTGGGAAGTCATGTTGTTAATAATTGTCTTGCAGATTATTAATTTTCTTAGTTTATTTATTTTTGTTTTTGTTTTGCAGGTTATTGCTGAGAGTTTGGAAAGTTACTGAATTTGCACCAAATTGAACCATGAATTACCTTTCAATGAATCAACGCATTGCAGCCGTGAAACATTACTACAAATGTAATGAACAACCAACGATGGCGGCACGCCGTTTGGCACAGGAATTCGATATTAACCCACCCCAGGGAAGAAACATACGATTGATTGTCGAGAAATTTGAAGCAACAGGGTCGGTAGCCACTGCAAAGAAGTCCAGTCGTCCAAAAATGGCAACGAATGTAGCTAAGGCTGAAGAAGCCATCAGGAGACTGGAACAAAGTCCGCAAAAGTCAACTCGCCGTTTATCTGCAGAGTTGGAAGTGAGCCAATCAAGTGTTATCCGTATCCTTCACCAGAAAAAATGGAAACCTTACATTCCACGCTTACTGCATGCCGTTCATGATGGAGATGATGACCGCCATCTTCAATTTTGCGAAGAGTTCTTAGCTAAACTTGACGAAGAGGACACAATGCTAGACAACATCTGGTGGTCAGATGAGGCATGTTTTAAGCTTAACGGCACAATTAACAGACAAAATTGTGTCTACTGGGCTGCGGAGAACCCAAGAGTGACAGTTGAGAAAGAGGTAAATTTACCTGGCGTGACAGTTTGGGCAGCCATATCTCCATTAGGGATAATTGGACCCTTTTCTTTGAGGGATCTGTCACTGCAGAAATTTACCTGGATATGCTGCAAACCTTCTTTTGGCCCAGGGTACAAGATCAGGACTGTTATTTCCAGCAAGATGGAGCTCCACCTCATTATGGATGTCATGTTCGTCAGTGGCTTGATGAAAACTTTCCCGTAAAGTGGATCGGCTGCCGCGGTCCGATCGAGTGGCCAGCACGCTCCCCAGACCTTACACCTCCAGATTTCTTTCTTTGGGGGCTCATGAAAGACCTTGTTTATTGTGAAAAGCCTCGTACCATTCAGGAATTGAAGCCTCAAATCACTGCAAAGTTTGAGGAAATTGATATCAAACTCTACAGGCGTGTGTGCCACTCTGTGCCTGCTCGGCTGCAATTGTGCATCGATCACGAGGGAGGGCACTTTGAAAATTGCAAGTAAAACAGCTTGGTACAGTTCCGTAATAATTTTCCCCCGAATAAATGGTTAGATAAACATGTCATTCATTTATTTCTACCTTCTTGTACACTGTAATACAAATGGCAAACAAACAATCAACTGACAGAAATTGGGCGCTACTTTTGACTCACCCTGTATATATATATATATATATATATACATATATACCCATATACATATATATATACAATAAACGGAGAAGTAAACATTAAAAATTAAAAATTAAAGGATTATCAGAGAGGCATACAGATTTGTAAGGAAAAAATATCGATTTTTAGCACAAGATCAAATGAATTATAAAAATACAAATTTATACTGGAAATCTGCCCGGGTTTTAACACTCTGCCTTTTATGGTTAAGTTTCGATGTATGCAAAAACAAAATGAAAATTAAAAGTCAATAAAGTAGCATACAAGTTTACCAAAGATTTAGAGTTCTACCCTTCTTATATAAATCTGTTTTGAAGGAATTCAAAACAACAGGATCGAGTTGAAAAAGACCTTTGCTTATGTTGAAGTTATTTGAAAGTTGGATAATGGCAGACTCAAGAATATTTCTATTAACAATGTTGCTAGAGTGGAATAAAACTGAAGCATTATTCCAATCAATACAGTGGGATAACTCTGACAAATGGACAAAAAGGGCACTGGACAACTGTCCTGTTCTAACGGAATATTGATGCTGTTTTATACGTGTGTGCAAATCCTTTCCCGTCTGACCTATGTAAAAGGAATCACATTGTTTACAACCAATTTTATAGATAATGCCTGAATTATTGGTAGGGCTATTTTTTACTATGATATTTTTCACAATATTGTTATATGAAAATACTACATTAATATCCAAAAATTTAAGTACATTAGCAATGCCTAAAAAGCCCGGGAAAAATGGAAGTACTAAAATATTTTTCCCGGGATTTTTAGGCATTGCTAATGTACTTAAACTTTTGGATATTAATGTAGTATTTTCATAACAATATTGTGAAAATATCATAGTAAAAAATAGCCCTACCAATAATTCAGGCATTATCTATAAAACTGGTTGTAAACAATGTGATTCCTTTTACATAGATCAGACGGGAAAGGATTTGCACACACGTATAAAACAGCATCAATATTCCGTTAGAACAGGACAGTTGTCCAGTGCCCTTTTTGTCCATTTGTCAGTTATCCCGCTGTATTGATTGGAATAATGCTTCAGTTTTATTCGACTCTAGCAACATTGTTAATAGAAATATTCTTGAGTCTGCCATTATCCAACTTTCAAATAACTTCAACATAAGCAAAGGTCTTTTTCAACTCGATCCTGTTGTTTTGAATTCCTTCAAAACAGATTTAGATAAGAAGGGTAGAACGCTAAATCTTTGGTAAACTTGTATGCTACTTTATTAACTTTAATTTTCATTTTGTTTTTGCATACATCGAAACTTAACCATAAAAGGCAGTGTTAAAACCCGGGCAGATTTCCAGTATAAATTTGTATTTTTATAATTCATTTGATCTTGTGCTAAAAATCGATATTTTTTCCTTACAAATCTGTATGCCTCTCTGATAATCCTTTAATTTTTAATTTTTAATTTATATATGTATATGGGTATATATATATATATATATATATATATATATATTATTATTTTTCTTTTTTTTCTTTTCTTTCTGTAACCTATATATAGGCTGTAACCCTTTTATGTACTTCAGTGTTCCTGAGGATGTCATTAGACGAAAGCGCTTGAGCACCATTTTGTTTCCTTTCCTTCGTGGTTTTATTCATCATAAATATTTTTCACGTGTTACTTTCGTGAAATAATTTCATATATATATATATAATATATATATATATATATATATATATATATATATATTACACGTATAAATCAGTTTGCCATTCCACGTTCCAAAAAGGGAAATATCTTTATAAGGTACGGGGGGGGGGGGGGGTGAGGGGGGGGTTCAATAATTTTCTTCACGAGTTCGTTTAAATTTTGAAGAGTGAAAGTCGTCAAAGTACTTCAATTTTTAGGTCACGAAAAGGGGAAGTATAGTGAGAAATTTTAATTGAATATTTTTCTCAAAGAATCAGAAATTAATTAACTCAGTCTTGCTAAATAACACAAAGGAGTTGGGTCTCGCAAAAGAAAATGAAAAGAGAGTATTATTTCAGAAACCACCTTTGATCATGAAACTACTCAATTTTACTTACGAAATATTTTTTTTTTCTTTTTTAATATAATGATACGACTGCTCATATTGCGCGCGCGCGCGCGCACACACACACACACACACACACACACTGAATCCCTTTCCTTCTTATTTTTTCTCTTCTCTTACCGTGTCATTAGAAATGAATCCAATTATACACTTGATTTGAACTCCATAGTTTTTCTTTACGATTTTGAGACTCGTTAGAAATAACGAATTCGGTAATTATTTTGCAGATTAAATAATTTGTCATTTGAAAAGGATCGGATAACGTTTCCTATATTTTAATATTAAATTTATTAAATGAATTATTTATATATATATATATATACACTGACAAGCTTTTAATCAAAATTAATTTCTAAAACTTTAAACAGGATATATACAATTATGCATATCCTGGTAGTTAAAAATAAAATAAATAAAGAGCATTTCGGAATTCATTAAACCTCACAGCTAAAAAAAAAAATAATAATTAAATATTTTGTCTACGTAATTTGGAAAAGTTTATTATAGAAAAAATATTTTTATGAACAGCATTAATCTAAAAATACAAAATTGTGTAAAAATCCTTTTGTTTCATAAAACTGCGCGTTGTAAATTACAAAATTTGCCAGGGTGCTTCACGATATACTGAATCATTCATTTTTAATCAAACCTCTGCATGACTATACAGTTTTCTCCCACTGATTCTCCTCTTCCCACTTCTCCTTTCCATCCGGCTACAGAATTCCTGGAAGCGTTGTTGGATGGGGTTCATTCTGATCTCCGAGAAACCAATGCCGGAGTTTCTCAAGGCTCGGTTTCGTTCCGCACACTATTTTTCATACGCGGTGATGATCTTCTTTTCCTGTTCACTTCTAACAACATCCAAGTATGCGCTAATGACTGCATATTCCACTAAACTTTCTTTTCGGTCAGTTCTGATGTTTCTCGGAGCTTCAACTCCCTTCTTTGGAATGAAATACTGTCAAAACCGTCTCTTCTGATCAACACTCGAAATGATTCATCCCCTTCATCTAGTTTTGTTTTCAACGCCCTATTTATAAAATTGCTCCCTCAGTATCGATATATCGGGTGTTCAGATGGATTCCAAACTAACCTGGAATGAATTCTTGAGGTTTATTGCTAAGAGGAAAAGCAATGTTTACCTTTCCATCACGGACACCCTTCAAACAGAGATAAATATTGTTTTTCTATTGCACAGCTCGCTACAGTCTACAGTAGTCATATACAGACGCAGATGGAGTGCTCTCACTTCTTGGGTGGAATCAATGCGCTTCGCTGCCTCGCTTCCGTTCAGAATCGACCCTTCCTTGTCCGTCCTCAGCGCTGTAGCATCTTCTACACGTATTATCATGGTTATCCCTCAGCCGAAGTGAACATTATTGTGTCGTCTCAGCTTGTTCAAATCCGAACAACCAAATCCTCCGGCAGGACACACGATTTCAGTCTCGATCTTCCCCGATGTTAAACTAGCAGATTTTTACCACTTACTCCTTCTCAAAGCAATTTTTCTTTGG
The DNA here is from genome assembly GCA_023014485.1 of Bathynomus jamesi. Classification (NCBI taxonomy): domain Eukaryota; kingdom Metazoa; phylum Arthropoda; class Malacostraca; order Isopoda; family Cirolanidae; genus Bathynomus; species Bathynomus jamesi. The sequence goes on along the minus strand of JAJOZX010008563.1, from coordinate 128,953 downwards.
TATTCATTCCCCCCCATAGCTTTTATCCGCCCAATTGTAATCTGTCTTCTTTTAAATCCTGTGTTTATTTTTCTTCCCTCGCATCAGGGGGGGGGGGGCTTCAGTAGAGTGAATGGGCTATCCCTCCCGATCCAAACGAATTAGAAGCCTTCAAAATCAACCGACACAGTCTTCTGTTTAACGTTAAAGATAATAAATGATTAACACGCGCGCTCTCACGCAGGATCACTATCTCAAACGTTTTCGTCGGCGTCAATGACCTCTATATAAGTGCTCAAGAGAGAAGAGGCCGTTGTACGTATATTGGTACGTATACATTTACATGCTTTGATTCCGAGCTTTCACAACGTAACCCAAATGACACAAATTACACGGACTTTGAAAGGGAATTTGAACTAAAATTTGAAATGAAGAATGGTGGTTCGTTACCGTTCTTACAGTTGGTAGCGGTCAAAACCAGCAATAATAATAATAATAATAATAATAATAATAATAATAATAAAATAATGATGATGATGTCTGTGACAGCTTAACAGGAAAGTTATGTACGCTTTTGAATACTTCTTTCCACGCCTTTTCAAGCCAAAATAAGAGCGTTAAAAATTTTCATCTCTCATTTCTCATTCATTAAAGATGAGAATGGTAAGTTATTTGAACGATTGATAATAAGAGTAGTTTAACCACTTATTTTTCCTAACCACTGAAAGGCCTTGGAACAGCGTGTATAGGCTGACGAGCTAAAAGGAAGAACGCAACAACCGTGCTAATTTAACTACTTGAGACTTATTAATTAGTTTCTCTTCATGGACTTTGTTATTTTCCCCTCTTATTATACGAGTATTTAAGAATTTAAGAAAACTGATAAAAATTTCTTTACTAAAGTTTTGAAGGTTTCTTTAGGCGGACCGTACACAGGATCGTCTTGCGACTCACGACTTGGGTCGTGGTGACTCAAGTCGCGTGTGATTTACATTGGCAGAATGGGAGCCCCGCACACTGCAGCCCCCGCATTCTGTCAATGTAAAATCACACGCGACTCGAGTCATCACGACCCAAGTCGTGAGTCGCAAGACGATCCTGTGTGCGGCCGGCCTTAGTGAACTTTGTTTAGGGAACTGTAAATCTCTGCGTGTAATTTTAGTTCATCTAACCAAAGATTTGGGATTGTCTCTCCGGTCTCTTATTATTGTCTCTTATTTCTTCATTCTGAAGAAGTTGACTGACGAAAATTCAAACTAAATAACATAAAAAGTAAAAAATAAGTACACTGGTAAATGAGATTGACTAGAATAAGTGGTATAATGATAACGATAAGGACAAGGATAAGGAAAAGCTTTATAATAATTGAAAGTAGTCTACCGCGTTACATGAAGGTCATATCTCTATAGTCGAAAGCCTCTTTATTACATGGAAACAGTATTTATTTCCGAAGTACCCACTTACTGAAGTTATTTTGAACGTCTTTAGACAAATTCGTAAAGACTTGACATCGAAATATATAATAAGTGAGATTTTTGTAATTTTGACGCTCCATTTACTAAGCGGTTCCTGACACTGACCAAAGAGGTTCCTTTTAGGGGCTTTATATATATATATATATATATATATATATATATAGGGCCAAAAATAGAGCCAGCAAGTTCCCGGTAAATGTTTATGCCACTGGTTCCTAACCGGTGGGCCATGGCCCACTTGTTTGTCTTTTAGCATCATGTTAATAAATGTTAATAACAAAAATATGCTTATTAAACCTTATATAAACATGATACCAGCTTAGCAACATGGGAGGTGGGCCATGAGTTATTCGAATCAGCTCTAGTGGGCCATCGTTTCAAAAAGGTTGGGAACCACTGGGTCACTCTATGCGGTCCCCAATTTGGAACCTAATTTTGAGAAGAACCTTTCCTTAACCTTCTTTGACACGTAAAGGGGAATTAAATGTCATAAAATTTTCATCTCGTGAGGAAATTTACTGCTTACAGGGACTCACTAAAAAAAAAAAAAAACCTTGGATCCCTTTTCCTTTTTCACCCTTTATTTGTTTTACACCAGAATTTTACAACCTTGTCTCCACCGCATACCTTTTTTAAAAGTAAACATGCTTCATGTGTACCCCATACAAAATGCATAATATATATATATATATATATATATATATATATATATATATATATATATATATATATATAGAGTTAGACTCGTGAGGAAGAGACGGAGGCCTTTTCCTCACGAGTCTAACTCACTTTCCTATTAGCCACTGCGTGTTATTCTACCCGAAACAAAATAAAAGGTCCCAAAACAAGACAGCAATTTGAACATTTGTTTTAGTTCCAATGTATTACTTTTGGAAATTTAATTTAAAATAAATTTTCCTATAAAACCGGACTTATGGGACACCCTATATATATATATATATATATATATATATATATATATATATATATATATATATATATATATATATATATGTATGTATATGAACTTGAACTTTTGTTGAGTTTGAACGACGGTTCAGGATCGACCTGCGGTCGACCCCTCTGCAGCATCCCGCCTCATTTGCGGGACTTGGTGAAGGAGGGAATTGCTCTCTGATCGCCTCCTGCCCTCGTAGCCAGCCACGCATGGCTGGTCAGGGACTTTGCACAAGAATCTGTCCAGCTGGTTCTTGAAGTTATTCAGGTCGGTGTGCTGGAGATTCCTCACTTCTTTTGGAAGGACATTGAAAAGCTTTGGGCCCCGTATTCTGAGGGTATTTTCCATCCTCGTTTTCATGGCTCCTTGTCCCACCGCAGCTGGGACGGTACAAAATCTGCCTCTTTTCTCATTCCAGTTTGTTTCTATTTCATTTCTGAGGTTAGGGACAGAACCCTGAAATATTTTCCATATGTATATTATTGTGTACTGCTCGCGCCTTCTTTCGAGAGAGTAGAGTTCCAGGGATTGTAGTCGAGACCAGTAGTCTTCACCTTCCGTTTCCTCTATCTTAGACGTAAAAGTCCTTTGTATAGCTTCAATGTTCGCAATGTCTCTTTTTCTGTGTGGGCTTGTGAGTACTGAGCAATACTCAATTATTGGTAGGACTAGACTCTTCCATAATTTGAGCATGATGTTTGCTTTTCTGCTGCGGAAGCTCCTCCAGATGATTCCCATTATTTTTCTAGCCGTTGTGATTTTGATTTTATAGTGCTCTCTGAATTCTGCATCCGACGACATTATTACTCCAAGATCCCTGACTTGTGGATTTGGTGTTATCTGTTTGGCTTGCGGAGTTTTGTACCCTTTTTTCTGTAGCTCTGTTATTACCATATCTTAGAAGTTGGAATTTTTCTTCGTTGAACTTCTTATTGTCATCTTATGTCATCTTCGTTCAATATTTCCTTACATATCTTTGTGTCATCTGCGAAGCATGATACAATACTGTCCTTAATGTCTGCATCAATATCTGCAATCATTATTAGGAACAGCAAGGGAACTAATACTGTCCCTTGCATTTACGAGGGAAAAGAAAATTATAAAAACACACATTCTGTCAGCTCACTTTGTACAGCTGAAAAATCTAATATGTACCGCCCGGCTGAAAACTCCTGTCTTACACAAGCGTGAATAATAATGCATCTCGTCATCGGGATTCGAACCCTCTACCTAAATGTTTTCACTTCGTTTACCCACTGAACCACGGTCACGGCTTGTCAGCTAATCACACACACACACACGCACAGATAAGGATCCATAAAAAATACTCATACAGAGAGAGAGAGAGAGAGAGAGAGAGAGAGAGAGAGAGAGAGAGAGAGAGAGAATTTCAAGTTTAATATATTATACCTTACCTTATGAACCTTATGTTGTTTCGTGTGTTGGTCTCTCTTCACACGGAGGTCAAGCTGGTGGCCCCGCCTCTAGGTCTGGCCTGGTGGAGGAACGAGTTACTTTCTTGCGCTCTCCACCGTACATAGCCAGGCACGCCCGGCTCATCTGGTACTGTCCTGAGCCAGGCATCCAGTCTTTTCTTGAAGACTTCAACTTTGACCCCCGTTACGTTTCTGAGGTCCTTAGGAAGCTGGTTGAAAAGTCTTGGCCCCCTGACAACCAAGCTATTTTCCTTCAGGGTTGAGGAGGTCCCTTGTCGTGCTTTTAATTTGGGAACACTACACATTCTGCCTTTCCTATTTTCCAGTGTTGTTTGAATGGTAATTGGGTTTAGTTTTAGGTTTGGTACCAGTTTTTCGATCATTTTCCATATGTAGATTATGATGTACCTCTCTCTTCTTCTTTCCAGTGAGTACAGATTTAGTTTACGTAGTCTTTCCCAGTAGTTGAGTTCTTTGCAGCCATCAATCTTGGCTGTGAAATGCCTTTGCGTTTCTTCTAGTTTATTAGTTTCTTCCTTTTTATATGGGGACGTCAAACTGAGCAGTATTCAAGTTTTGGTATAATCAGTGTTTTTAGCAGGGGAATCATTACTGTCCTGTCCCTTCTCTTGAACGTTCTTAGAACCTGTCCGGCGACTCCTTTTGCTTTATTTATCGCTATCTGATTTTGTGTTTCGAATTTCGCATCATCTGTCATTATTATCCCGAGATCAATCGCTTTCATGCTTCTCTGAATTTCCTGTCTATTTGGAGCATAATATGCAGTCTGTTTAAGTTCTTCTTTTCTACCATATCTCAAGAGTTGAAATTTCTCGGCGTTGAATGACATGTTGTTGTCTTCTGACCATTTGTATATTTTGTTCGTGTCCCTCTGCAAGGCCTCCACGTCATGTACATCGCTGATTTTTCTGCTGATCTTTGTATCGTCTGCAAAGGATGTTACTATACTATTGATGTTTACTCCGCTGTCTATGTCTGTTAGCATGATAATGAACAGGAGTGGGGCCAGTACTGTCCCTTGTGGTACTGAGCTGTACCGCACATCGACACGGAGAGGTTAGTACCGCACATCGACACGGAGAGGTTACCATGGTTACTAAATACACGCGGAAATAAACACAGTGGGTTCGATTATGTCGTAACAAATTTTATTCTCATAATTATTTGACTATATTTCGTTGAAATTTTCTTTACTAACCGAGTACTTTACGCTTTTTTTTGCATATGCAAAATGGCTTTCAACGTTCTACGCTTCGTATCCAAAATAAAATCCTAATCCACACATATCCAGGAACCTTATCCATTTAAGACCATATACCCAAAGGTACGCATCAGTGTCCGAAAACCGCAAAACACCCACTGAACATTTCAGTACACTGTGACGATTGCCAATAAATTGTACAACGATCTCTCTCAGTCGATTTAAAGTTCAGTAAACAATTATTATAAGGATAATTTATCATTCCCTGAAGAGCCGCCGGTAAATGGGGATTAGGAAACACGATCTTACCTCGCTTCCGCTGGAATTCTGAACAAGAATCAAGAACAAATTATTGGAAATTTGAAATATGTAATTTATCTGTTTATTTTATTTATGTTGTGTCTGTGCTCTATTTTATCTCAATAATTGCGAATAATACTAAAATCGGTGATTTATAATAGTCTGTTATGTTTTATCTATAATATGATACTTCAAGAGTGACAACTTCACAAACGTGACGGTGGTCAAAGTTGAAGTTTTCAAAAGAAGAGTAAATGCCTGGTTCAGGATGGTGCCAGATGAGCCGGGTGTACCTGGCTATGTGCGGTGGAGAACGCGAGAGAACAACTCGCTTCTCCACCAAGCCAGGCCAAGAGGCGGAGCCACCAGCTTGACCTTCGTGTGAATAGAGACCAACGCACGGAACTGCTACGAGGTTATGATATATATATATGCGCCTCGGTGGTGTAGTGGTCAAGACCCGGTGACGGCAGGCGGCGCGCAGCAAAACCCAGCTGTTCATCCTTCCACCACACAAAGAAAGTGGTTGGTAGATAAATGGGTACCCTGGGTGGCCTAGTGATTAAGACGCTGGGCTGCTGGTGGGACGTGGTTCGGATTCCACGTTAAACTGTAGGTCTAAGATGGAATGAAAAGCTTGACCTTCGTCAGAATGAACAATTCGGGCGGAAGAAAACCAAAGGTATATGGAATTATACACATGAGCACGCGTGATTTTTGTGTCACAAAATGCTTCTACCAAGGTTCTAACCTGGGACCTCCGGAGTAGGAGGAATAAAAGTTGACAGAACCTGTTGTGTGTGTGTGTGTATATACTGGAGAGAGAGAGAGAGAGAGAGAGAGAGAGAATCATAAGACATACTATATATATATATATATATATATATATATATTGAAATAAACACAAGCGTTTTCGCATATGCAAAATGTCCCCCACCGCGATTCGAACCCGGAACCTTTGACTAAAAGTTGTAGACGCTGACCACTCGGCACACAATAAGACAGACGTCCTGGACCGATTGAAGTTCATACTGATGGGAGATAATTTACACACACATATATATATATATATATATATATATTTTTTTTTTTTTTTAACTGCAAACAACACACACAGTATAATTAATGTAAAGAACGACGCTTGTATAGAAGAACGTTCCGCACAAGATGAGGAGGAAGAACGAACAAATATATATATATATAAAACCAAAACATGTTGGGAACATGATGATAAACAGTTGGTCCTATTCAACGATACGTTCCCCCTACAAAAAGTGATTTAAAATTATAATTCATTCACAAATTTTATTCTTTTTGTTGGTTCAATTTATCTCCTAAAATCCTTTTCGAAAGCTGACTGTGTAATGTCAGTATGGATTAAATTTAAATCCATCTGAATGTAAACGTGTTTAATGGGAGACCATTTACGGATTAAACAAATCGAAAACTGTTTAATAATTTTGATTCATTAAAAATCAGAACCATAAAAATTACCATACACACACACACACACACACACACGCCGGTTATAAAGTCTTTGCCGGTATTTAAAATTTAATAACTTTTTTTTACCTGTTTTGACAGAGAACAAAATAGGAAACGGCTTTTTAAAACTTAACTATCAAACTGTTTTGAACAGTTTACATTTCAGTATATTCTCCATCTTGGGCGATACAATGTTCAACCCTATCTTGTAAGGATTGAAATACACTTTTGATTTGTTCATACGTGATTCGGCGAATTCTTTTCCGATTCGCGTCTTCACTTCTGGAAAGTATTGAAATACTGTGACGTAAACATTGCTTTTTACATGACTCCGTGTAAAGAACCCCATAAAAACAAGTGTAAAGGTCGAGTGAACCGTGGTTACGGATGTTTTTCTCTTTTCCCAGTCCATTTTTCTGGGAAACTTTGGTCCAAAAATTCTCTAACGTTCAAACCCCCAGTGACAGGGTACTTCGTCTTGTTGGAAAATTGCTTACACCACAAGCTTTAAGGTCGTGAGCTGAAGGGAGAAAGAAGTTTGTAGCACTGCAAGGTAGCGTTCTCCATATACGGTCGTCTTCTCAAGAAAGAAACGTCCAATTACCAGTGATTTTCGGAAGCGAGATGAAATGTCGCTTCATCGAAAAACGTTAACTGTTTCAAAACGTTACGATCTTCTTTGATTTTCGTTAGAAATTGATCGTATAATTTTCTTCCATCAAATCCTGGACAACTTTAATTTTGTAAGCATCGTTAGGCAACTTCACCTTCACTGCTCATACTGGAATATTCATTTCCTTTGAAGCACAAATAAGCGCTCATTTTCTTCATTGAAATGCATCTTAAACAGTTGCTGAAGTTTCTTCACCAATTTTTTGTCTATCGGAATCTCTCTCTCTCTCTCTCTCTCTCTCTCTCTCTCTCTCTCTCTCTCTCTCTCTCTCTCTCTCTCTCTCTCTCTCTCTCTCTCTCTCTCTCTCTCTCTCTCTCTCTCTCTCTCTTCAACTCCCGACAGCCCTGGCTGTTCGGGAAACGGGTCGTGCTAGGGGGCGGTCAGAATAGGGAAGGCTCCCTCCATGCAATGCTTTTTAATGCTAGGTCAATTAGGAACAAGTTTTGCGAGCTACGGGCGCTCTTAGCATCAGAATACCAGGATATCGTTGCTATCACCGAGTCCTGGATTCATACTGATCGTAGGGACTACGTTGGGGAGTTCGAAATTCCCGGGTATAGAATGTTTCGCAAAGACCGCACCCGTGGGGAGGGGGGTGGGGTACTAATATACGTCAGAGACACGTTGAGTCCGGTTGACTGCCAGTTCCGGTCGGAACGGGAGCTGCTTGGCGTCGATCTGAACGTGGGAGGGACGAACTATAGGTTAATCTTGGTGTACAGACCTCCGCATCTCCTCCTCGAGGACGATACAGCCCTGTACACCGAACTCAGTAGCCTGCTAGGGGATAAGGTGTGTGTAGTTTTAGGAGACTTCAACTGTCGCGGCATAAAGTGGGAAAACAGGACTGCCGATGCTGAAGGGAGGAGGCTAGTTGACTTTGCTGATGAGAACTTCCTCACTCAGTGGGTCAACGAGCCTACACGAGGCGAAAGCGTTCTAGACTTAGTATTCACGACCGAAGACAACCTCGTCACTGGCCTCACCGTTGACGAATCGTTGGGCGGGAGTGATCACGGTCTTATTAGGTTCCGTGTGTGCGTCCCTCGGGTGAAGCGTAGTAACTCGAGAGGCAGTAAGCTCGATCTCCGGCGGGCGAACTTTGTTAGCCTCAGGGATAGCGTAGCAGAGATGGGGTTAGAGGTTGGCGGCGATGTTGAGGGAGTGTGGAGTGCATTCCGGGATGAGTTTATGGTGCTGCAGTCTGCTGCCATACCCTCAAAACCGGTCACCCCTGCTTCAACGCAGCCTAAGTGGTTCAATCGTGGCATCGCTTCGGCTATCCGAAATAGGAAAGTAGCGTATAGGAGGGCGAAGGCCAATCGTTCCCACGAGAACACTGAAGCGTATGTCCGCCTGTGTAGGGAAGTGAAGGCGAAGGTTAGGCTAGCGAAACGTAACGAAGAACTACGGGTGGCAAGCCTCTGCAAGGGGAACCCTAAGGAGTTCTTCAGTTATGTTAATAGTAGAAAGCCCATTAGAAGCATGGTAGGTCCTTTAAAGGACGGAAGCGGCGTTCTGCGGACCTCCGACGCGGACATCGCTAATGTGCTTAATGAGTACTTTGCGGGAGTGTTCACCAGGGAGGATACCCGCGTCATCCCCGAGCCAGCTGTGAGGCACGAAGGTGCTGGCCTGGATAGTGTTAGATGTACCGCGACAGTCGTTGCTCATAAAATAGACAAACTGAGCGCGTTTAAGGCACCTGGGCCAGACCAGTTTCTCCCCAGTGTTTTGCGAGAAGTGCGCGACCAGGTGGCTCCCCACCTGGCTACAGTCTTCAACAAATCGTTGGTGATGGGCCAGGTGCCTGGTGACTGGAGGGAGGCCAACGTGACCCCTATCTTTAAGAAAGGGGATCACGAAAGTCCAGGGAACTATCGTCCTATTAGTCTCACTTCAGTTGTAGGTAAATTATTAGAAAGGATAATAGCTGATAGAATCGTTGACCATTTGGATTCCTACAAGCTGCTTGGGGACTCCCAACATGGGTTTAGACGGCATAGGTCGTGTCTCACCAACTTGCTCGAGTTTTTCCACGTCATGTTGAGTGAGTACGATAAGAGTAGGGCGATTGATATACTTTATCTCGACTTTGAGAAAGCCTTTGATAAGGTACCTCACCGCCGGCTAATGGCGAAAGTGCGCGCGCTGGGTATCGGTGGGGAAATAGGTAGGTGGATTGAAAACTGGCTGAGGAATAGGCGGCAGAGGGTGGTAATTAAAGGGGCTAGTTCGGGTTGGGCCTCGGTCACTAGTGGGGTTCCTCAGGGTTCCGTTTTGGGGCCGCTGTTGTTTACCATTTACATAAATGATATCGACGGTGGCATCGTCAGTCGGATCGCCAAATTCGCTGATGACACCAAGCTTGGGGCCAATGTTGGGACGCCCGAAGCGATCGAGGAACTGCGTGCGGACCTAGGTAGGATAGGAGAGTGGTCCGAAAAATGGCAAATGCCGTTTAACTTGGGTAAATGCAAAGTGATGCACATTGGCTACGCCAATCCCAAGTCGGACTACTCGATGTTGGGCAGTAATATCGAGGTGACTGATTTAGAAAAGGACTTGGGTGTGCTAATTAGCAGCGACCTTAAGTTTACGAAACAGTGTGTAGAGGTGGAAAAGAAAGCCCAGAAACTATTGGGTTATATCAGGAGGCAATTTCAGTTTCGGAACAAGGAGATTGTGCTCTCACTGTACAATTCCCTTGTTCGGCCGTACCTGGAGTATGCTGTGCAGTTCTGGTCGCCCACCCTCAGGAAAGATATTGAGAGGCTGGAGCTAGTGCAGGCGAGGGCCACAAAGTTAATCCCTTCCGTTAGGCATATGGGCTACAATCGACGGTTACGCGCCCTGAACTTGTTTTCGCTTGAAACTCGGAGGCTGCGCGGTCAACTGATCGAGGTTTTCAAGCTCTTACGCGGGTTCAACGATGTCGATTTTAGAAGTATGTTTAGTTTAAATGATAACCCAACTCGCAACAATGGTTGGAAGTTGGATTTGAAACGGTTTAGGACTAGTGTGTGTGGGAATTACTTTACGTATAAGATCTGTGACACATGGAACAGGTTACCTTCGGAAGTTGTGAACAGTTCCTCTGTGGATCAGTTCAAGAAAAGGTTAGACGAAATCTTGCACACTATTTGAGTGTGTAAAGCCATTTAGGACCTCAGTCTGCGGAAATTTCTTTTCCTATAAAATAGTTAATATCTGGAACCAACTTCCCTCAGAGGTTGTTGCCAGTCAAAGTGTAAATCTGTTTAAAAATATGCTAGACAAAGTACTAAACACACTCATAGTTTAAGATTAAAACCTCAGAAAACTCTGCAGGAGTTCGCTTGCTCGGTGTCTCTGTGAGCAAGCTAAATATAGAGCTATTTATATATTCTCCACTTTCCTGTAAAATTTCCTTGGCTACTTTTCCAGGGTCAAGGTATTTTCTTCAACCTTTTTCCATACCTGCCTCTGGCAGGGAGGGAGCGGAGGGTGGGGAGAGAGCCTTCTACTTTTCTATCCAGTTTTCTACTACTGCTAGGATAGTTGAAAGAAAAATAAACTTTTACCCGGTGCCATTGGTACCTCCTCGGTATGGGCCGCAAGCCCTTTTGAGGTACTTCTTTTCCTTGTAACTCCTTGTAACTCTCTCTCTCTCTCTCTCTCTCTCTCTCTCTCTCTCTCTCTCTCTCTCTCTCTCTCTCTCTCTCTCTCTCTCTCTCTCTCTCTCTCTCTCAACTTTTTATCTAATTTCTCAGTAACTTTTCCCAAGGGATTGGATCTTTCTAGTAATGAATTCTGAACTTTTGTTTTACTTTTGTAACCGACATAAATTCAACTAACCATGGTTAATAGTCTGCCTAGTTTACACCATGCGACCAACGGAGTTTTAAAACCTGATAACTAAACTTTATAATGCTGTTTACATCTAAAAAATATTTTAAAAAACCCGCAAAATTTTATACATCGACACAACGAAACTTTCAGTACATATAAACAGGGTCTTCAAGAAAAGAGTGTATACACTGTTTTCTGTTCGTGTTTATATAGTCACGTAGAACGTATGAATTGCGTACATATACGCCACTGCTGCAATACGTAATTTACTTTATAAACAAACAAATATAAAAGCAAACAAATCCTAATTACGAATTTATTTACAAAGTCAATTAAAAAAAATTCTTGTATTCGTTATTTCGCCGAGGTCAAATATACAATTCTGAAGTGTATCATTGTACGAGTGTCGTAGAAGCGAAAAACACTTCAAACTCAACTTGAAGAGTCGTCAACAGTCAGCACTGAATTATTGATTGTATGAAAGTCATACGAACTGACACCGCGTCGGATATAAGCAGATGGTTTGGAATTCTCACACACACACACACACACACACATATATATATATATATATATAACACGAAACCCCAACTCCTCGTACGTTCTACATTCATCAAAGCAAGCTCTGCAATATTGCGTAGTTTGTCTAGCAAATATATTCCTACAATACAAATGATTCTACTATTGGATTTCAGTTAGCGACAATGCGGATGCGAATAAATACCGATTATTATCAGCGTTTTCAAACCCAATAAATTGCCCGAAACAACGATGTTCGCAGCCATTTTGGAATCATCACGAGCTGGCGTTGATGGAATCGGACAATTAACTTTCGCAGCGACGCGCTCACAACTGACGTTTTTATTAACACAATTTAACCTGTGTTGTCACCCACATATATATATATATATATATATTATATGTGTGTGTGTGTGTGTGTGTGTGTGTAAAGTTCCCCATTTTAATCAGAAAATGAAACATTATTTTTATGAGTGTGTTAATCTTTGAACAAAATTAATTCAAACTGCTCCTTAATTAACTTTTACGTTTAGATTTATCTGTTAAAGTAAGTCATCAGCGCCCGTACTTATACTGTAATCGGATTTTAACTGAGGACATTAATAATTTTTTGGTTTTCAAATAGCGACAGTTTTGTATTTTTACACCAGCTTATGTTGTTTTACCGTTCTTGGCCAGCGCCCGTAACTGGGTGGGTAATAGCGTTTCCCTATAAGCGAACTAAGGACACTTAGGTCTTACAGTTTTGTATTCCAAAACAAAGGAAAGAACTTTATTTAAGCTAACTTCTTTCCCCTCACAGCATAAAAACACTACATCTTCCCCTTAGGAGAGGGAAACCCCGCGTAGCCTCAAATTTCACCAAGGTTGGTCATTGCCACTTTAATCACGCGATCAAAATGAGAAATAAAGTATATTTTTACGCGATTATAGATGGTTTAATCGTGTTAACTCCGTTTTTAATCACGACACTTCGGTAAAACGAGACTAAAAAAAAAATAGTTTATCTACATCCGTTATGATAAAATATGCTTACAAGATAATGTAATGCGTTTATTTTTAAGAGAATTCGAAGAAGCAGCGTCATCACAGTCATGCACATCATGCATGACTGTGATGACCTGTACGATTTCGACATTCCAAACGGTTACACTGGTGGATGTAAAGTATCATCCCACTCAATGTTATTCTCATCTCATTCCGCGCGCAAAAATGAGAATCTCGAAGAGGTAATTGTCAAACCGATCTATTCCGTTTCCTAAATACCATTCTCATTCTCATCCACGGCTTTAGTCCGGGTTAGGTTAGGTTAATGTTAAGTTACGTTAAGTTCAGTCAGATTAAAAAATATAATCCACTGACATTTGGCGCATTTACCACGAATGCGAGAATGAGAGTTACATTCTTTTAAAAATGTAGAAACTCTTTTCTCAAATGTAGATTTCTCAATTTGCACATTCTCAATTCCGGACCAAAAATGGGAAGAGAAATGAAAGTAAATATGAGAAGTAATCCAGACGTATACTTCGATTAGAAGGACTTTCAATACATACTACTTTCTATTCGTGTTTGTATGTTCATATCACCTGTTCTAATCATCGGTCACTTCTAATACTTCCGTAAACAAAACGACAATACGTTTCTCAATTATCAAGCCACTCGACCTCACTAAGAATTCCATGTGTACACACACACACACACACACACCACACGCGCGCAGAGTTGTAGCTACCGTATAAAACCCATAATATTTTCACATATTTAGTTGTGGATGGCGACATTTACCATAATCTAAACTTAATTAGCCTAATCTAACCGTCATTTTATCCTTTTTTCATAATATTTAATGATTTTTCAGTGAAAAAAAATAAGTCTGAAACTTTGTTCCCTTTTGACAGACAAAAAAAAAATAAATAAATAATATATATATATATATATATATATATATATATATTCTAAAACTTTTAAAACTTAAAATATTTTTGCTTCTGAAAGTTATGCAAGGAAAAACTTAAATTTATTGAATCTCTCTTTTCCTTTTGGTTTTTAACCAAACTTTCTCGATTAATATTCAAACTTTGTAATTTTATTTTTGTTGGAAATCCATTTCAGATGAAAAGATGTTCAGAAATTCAGTGAAGTAAAGGTGACTATATATAATATATATATATATATATATATATATATATATATATATATATATATATATATATATATATATATATATATCAGAATGTTACGAAAATGATTATGTAAGAAAAATACCATTTGCAATCTCGACTCGCACTTTGAACATTCGCTTAAAATGAATATTTAAGGCCGTTAAACCCTTCGCATATCACTTAACTTACGTATCTTATGACTTATCTTACGTATCATGTAGATATGTGTCTTATCGTTCGTATCTACATGGTTATTGAGTAACATTCTAGTACTAGAGACGGTGATACATTCACATTTAGTCAATGGTGCGTAGCAGTGACTTGATTTAGCAAAAAATATTGTCAGAAAGAAGTAAAAATATATCATTAGGCAATATTAATAGTTAGATAATACAGTACATCTAGTTTATCTACCTAATTAGTTGAGGGGGTCGGGAATCTTGGGTTCTGAGCACCCATTCATGTGGTCTTAAATATTATTATTATAAATATATATCAAAGTACCTGTTTCATAATATTAATATTACTGCAAATGTAATATCACATTATCAGTATTATTTTTATTTTTATTATCATTAATTAATACTTGACAGACAAGTCATTTATATTAATTTAATTATTTATTAATTACAAGCCTGTATAAGTGTTTTTATTGCATTAATTATTATTATTAGAATTTTAAAACAATAAAAAAGTGTATTTATGGCCGCGGCTTTTTATTTCTGATCTTTTTTTTTTTATATGACCAAATGTGGCTCTCAATTAAGCTGTTAAAGGTTCTCGCCCCTAAATTAGTTAGAGAGAGAGAGAGAGAGAGAGAGAGAGAGAGAGAGAGAGAGAGAGAGAAGATGGTTAATTAGTTAGTAAGTTAATTAGTAAGTATACTAATTAGTTATTTATTATAATTATTAGCAAGCCAGTTACTTAAATTGTCAATTAGATTAGCATAAGTTAGGTTGGAATTATGCGTTGCCGTTTGCTGTTTGCCGTTTCTAATTCCTCGGGAGAGGACACAACAATAATATGGTACTTTCCTGGATGATATTGGAGTAAGAGACGTGCTCGGGACTGGAGCCCAGAGAAAGGAGGGACGAAACCCCTTCTGTGCTGCACATTTTGTTTCATTCAGTCTCGGTATATACAGGGTGGGTCACGAAATGTCATAACTTCTGGAGCTTATAGCTGAGGTCATTTCCAGTCAAAAAGTTCACATGAACATACAGTAGGTCCGATTCTTAACGGTTATGGCGCTATGGATGTTTGAATTTCAAGCATGAGCATGCGTGACCTTGAACTGAATTGACAGTTACTTACCAAACCGCACTAACTACGCAGTAAAGTGTTGTGTTTCACAGCGTGCAGTTGATGTTTTGTGGGTTCAGTATGTTTTTTGCGTTTTCAAATGCCGAATATGCCGATATGGTGTATGTTTACGGATTTTGCGATGGAAATACTACTACTGCTGCTGTCGCTGAATACCAGCGACGTTTTCCAAATCGAAGAATTCCGGATCGACGAGTGTTTAGCAACGTTTTCCAGAGATTGCGAGAGAGCGGTTCATTTCCTACCGTTACTGTTTTATCTGAGCGTCCGGTACAACAAGATATGGCTGAACAAGAAAACATTAGTCAGCTGGTCCAGCGGAATCATCATGTTAGTACACGAAGGATTTCCACACGTCTTAGCGTTCCTCAAACGAGAGTATGTAGAACGTTACACGAAGAAGGCATGTATCCATGCCACGTACAGCGCGTTCAGCACCAACCTGGGGATTGTGCCCAACGGCTGGAATTTTGTAATTGGCTCAATGCCAATCGACAATTACATCGATACGTCTTGCTCTGTGATATGATGAGGCTCAATTTACCCGCGATGGTGTCAACAACACTCGCAATTTACATGTGTGGTCAGAAATGAATCCTCATGCCATTGTGGAAAATAATTTTCAACATCGGTGGTCTTACAGGTGACATTTATCTACGATTTCTGCAAGACGAACTGCCGCCACTGTTGGAAGATGTACCTTTGTCAACACGATTGCGTATGTACTTCCAACAGTGAGAACGCATCTGATAATCGCTTCCCTGGTCGATGGATCCGTCGTGGTGGTGCACAAAATTGGCCACCCAGGTCTCCGAACCTAACCCCTCTAGATTTTTATCTGTGGGGGCGCATGAAAGAGCTGGTGTAGCAGAGAAAAGTGGAAGCACGAAATGCATTGCTCCGTCGCATTTTGGATGCGCGATTCACAGATGAGCCGCGATATGTATTGAGGTCGAGGGTAGTCATTTTGAACAGTTATTGTAAATTCATGAATAAAAACTTTAGCAGCTATTTGTTCGCTTATTCTTATTTTTAAACATTCGAACATCCATAGCTCCATAACCGTTAAGAATCGGACCTATGTTCATATAAAGTTTTTGACTGGGAATGACCTCAGCTATAAGCTCCCTTAGTTATGACATTTTGTCGTGACTCACCCTGTATATACTTAACTTTATGATACTTCATGAGGGTTTGAGCGACGATTCAGAATCCACCTGCGGTCGACCCGCCTCATTTGCGGGATTTGGTGGAGGGAATTGCTTTCCGATCTCTTCCTGCCTTCGTTGCCAGCCACGCATGGATGGTCAGGGGCTTTGCACAGGAACCTGTCCGGCTGGTTCTTGAAATTATTCAGGGCTTGGTGTGCTGGAGGTTCCTGAGTTCTTTGGGCAGGATATTAAAAAGTTTTGGGCCTCGTATTCCGAGGTTTATTTTCCATCCCATTTTCACGGGCCCCTGTCCTACCACACCTGGAACAGTACAAAATCTGCCTCTTCTCTCATTCTAGTTTATTTCTATTTCATTTCTTAGGTTAGGGACAAAACCCTCGAGTATTATCCATACATATATTATTGTGTATCATAAAACGGAGTGATTTCTGACAAAATCTGAGTAAAAGGTTTTACTATTAAATAGCTCCTAAATGAAATAATAAGACTAAGAAATACGAGGGGAACGTTCTGATGCAAAGAGAGTTTTGTTTACTTATTTTATTTATGAGCTATTTAATAGTAAAACGTTTTTACTCAGATTTTATCCGAAGTCACCCCGTGTCCAAAGTCACCCCCGTTTACGGTACCACGCGCGTCTTCTTTCGAGAGAGTAGAGTTTCAGCGATTGTAGTCGAGCTCAGTAGGCTTCACCTTTCGTTTCCTCTACCTGAGACGTAAAAGTCCTTCGTCTAGCTTCTGTTTCGCAATGTCTCGTTTTCTGTATGGGATTATCAGTACTGAGCAATACACAATTATTGGCAGGACTAGACTCTTCCATAATTTGAGCATGATGTTTGCTTTTCTGCCGCGGAAGCTCCTCCAGATGATTCCCATTATTTATCTACTTCTTGTAATTTTAATGTCATAGTGCTCTCTGAATTCTGCATCCGACGACATTAATACTCCAAGATCACTGACTTGTGGGTTTGGTGTTATCTGTTTGGTTTGCAGTTTTGTACCCTTTATTCTGTAGCACCGTGTTAATACCATATCTTAGAAGTTGGAAAATTTTCTTCGTTGAACTTCATATTGTTGTCTTCTGCCCATTTCAATAATGTTTCAATGCCATTTTGTAATTTTTCTCTGTCATCTTCGTTCGATATTTCCTTGCTTGTCTTTATGTCATCTGCGAAACATAATAAAATACCGTCATCAATGTCTGCAATCATTATTATGAACAGCAAGGGAGCTAATACTATACCTTGTGGGACAGAGTCATGACTTTTGAGATTTCAGATTTAACTTCATTTACTACCACTTTTCGTGTTCTTTGAGTCAGAAAATTAAATATCCATCTTCCTGCAATTCCTGTATTCTTAAGTTTGTGTGTTATAATTCCATGGTCACACTTATCAAAGGCTTTAGCAAAGTCAGTATATATATTACATCTATGTTATGTCCTCGACACAATGTTTCCAATATTTTCTCCTGGTGGTCTAATAGCTGTGAAAGGCATGATCTTCCAGCCCTGAAGCCATGTTGGTTTGGATTGTATAAATTCTTTTCTTGTAGGTAGCAAGTAGTTTTGCCTCTAACTATATGTTCAAAACACTTTAGAAGGGAGGTGAGAGCTACTGGCCGGTAATTCTTATCCATTACTCTGTTACTTCCTTTAAATAAGGGGGCAATGTTCGCGTTCTTTAATGCTAGTGGAATTTGTCCTATGTCGAGTGATTTTCTCCATAGTAAGTATAGGAGCTATCTTTACATTTCTTCAGAAACATGGCACTCCATGTATCTAGCCCTGGTGCCGAATTTTTAGGCATTTGTAATAGAGCCTTAATTACATCTCCTTCCGCAAACTCTAAGTCTATTAATAGGTTCGTGCCCGAACTTGTTCTTCGCTGATTTGTACCAATGTCAAAAAATTCATCTTGATTTTCTACTTTCTTCTCGTTCTTGGAGGTGCTAAACACAGAGTTAAATTGTCCCTTAAACAGTTCACTCGTTTTTTGTGGGTCATTTATGTATTCTACGAGTATCAACGGATCAATACTTGCAAACGTGTAGAAGTATTTTGGGTTATTTTTTTATGTTTTCTGTTACTTTGTTTGACTTCGCGTTTGTCCGTTTTGTCTCTTCGGAACACGTTTCACCAGTATAGGTTTAGTTTCATTTTATCGTTCCATAATATCTAATAACATTATTGCCTGGGTTCTATCATCTTTTGTATGTATAACTAGTACACATCCTCCTTTTCGTCTTACTGTTAAGTCGGCTCGAAGTATGTTATAGTTGTCATTTTGTATATCTTCTTTGTCGATACAAAACTCACAGTTTTCAGTTCTCCCGGCAGTCCTTTAAATAAGTTTTCGTGAGACATATAAAGCCGCCTCTTGTTTCTTGCATGAGTCCTTTCAGATATGTGACTTTATCCAGGGAATGGCTTGATTTTAGGCCCTGTATGTTGGCTAGGATTATTTTTCTTTTTCAATTTCTTCCTTATGTAGTTCATATTCGTTATTCCTCGATGGTGCATGTTTCGTTGCTTCGTGATCCTCCGAGATTTTTCCCTTCATTTTCATCTATTTCGATACATGTTGTCCCCAATATCGTATGTAATTTCTCTCTGCATTCATTCCGTACGGCTTCACTCGGATTCCCGTATTTGTCGATATATATATATATATGTATATATTATAAATAAAAGTTCGTGTAAAAGTTTAATAGATTTAATTTCATGATTCACGCGACGTCAACAGGTAAAATACTTTGCAGAATTTTAAGTTTCTAAATTTGTCTCACTTTTAAAACTTTTGAAAGAAAATGTAAAACTTTTCCTCTTTTTCTTAAATAATTTCACTTGTTCTCTTCTGAATTATAAATATGTATGTAGTGCGTGCGCGTATATTCTTGGATACCTTTCGAAACCGTGACAATTTTTAGGACACACACACACACACACACACACACACCATCTCACTGCGACATTAGCATCATTACCATTATCGCTATAGTCTCAAATTTATGTTTTTGTTATTGAAAATCAATAAATATCATGAAAAAGGGTTAGGCTAGGCTAGGTTGCGCTAAGTTAGGTTAGATTAGGCTAAGTTAATTAGGTTATTTAGATTAGGTTAAATGTCGCACCCAAAATGAAAAATGTGAAAATGTTACATGGTTTCATGAAATAACATAACGTGTGTGTGTGTGTGTGTGTGTATGTGTGTGTGTGTGTACTATTTTTTTGCATTCAAATTACATATGCAATTACTTTCTATAGCAGCAGCTCTCAAACTGTAGTACGTGACCTACTGCTTAGTGGTACGTAAACACATTACAAACTAAATCTCAGTGAACCAGAAAATAAAAACGAAGATGATGTTGAGTTATTGCTTGGAGAAATAAAAATTAGTTTCTAATATAGACTATGAACAAAATACGAGAGTGATGGTACGGTAAGTTTTGGTTTGCTGTTGGTGGTACGGAAGAAAATAGGTTTGGGAACTCCTGCTCTGTAGTGTATACTGTACTTCGGTGTGCGGTAAAAATGCCAGAGATAATAATGCCACAGGTTCAACATGACTCATGGTAAAAATCCCATAGGTTAGGTTACGTTAAGGGAATCTGGCTAATTCTATGTTAATACTAATATAGGATTTGTATTAATACTATATACTATGACATTTTTACCCATAATCCTATAATTCTCCCTGTAAAATTTAGCGTAGCTATTCTCACTTGCAAGGCATATAAGAAATTAGGAATTTCCTTTTATTCTATATGATTATAAGCTGCAAGTTTCCATCAAAAATTGTTGGTAAAAGTTGTCAGCACATCTGTCGTGTAATTAATTTTCACCAAAAGAACTTTTAACAGAATGAAAATAGTGTCAGACAGGAATTGTTCACCAAAAAATACTATTATTTGAAAGACAAAATTCCAACGATATTCGACTAATAAGTTGCGTCGAGATGACAAACCCTTTTATTATTTATTATTATTATTAGCAAAAGCTCTGACAAGATGCCAGATTTTATTATATTTTTTAGGCATAGCGAGGGGATAATTCAGCAAAAGCTGAATACAATAATTGTACTTTTTATTAAATAGAAAATAGATACGTTCTCCTTTGCAAAGGCTAACTAAATATATTTGATACATGGGACAGAGAAGAAAAATTAATTTTTACTCTAGGTCAGGGGTCCCCAACCTTTTCAATGCGGGCAGCACCAAGTTATTTTCTAGATTATCAAGCGAGCACCACTGTATTTTTGCAAAAAATAAAGAATAGCTAATCAGAAAAAAAAAGAAACGAACGTCAACGTTATTACAAATATGTTTTAATACATTTAAGAAGAAAACAATTTAAAAAAAAATTAAATTCCTTTTACAAAACATTTGCAAACAAAACATTACAAACCTTTTACAAAACAACGGTTTCCTTTTATCTAACGCTAACTTAATAGATATGTAATAGCATTTAAATATTCTACCTCACATGATAAGAAAAACAGTTTTTACAGTCAACAATCGATGAGTGACATGTGATATTTCTGAGATCAGGTGACATATTTTCACATTACTGCCAAAATGAAGCAAAATAAATGTACAAGGTGATGCGCTGAAACTAGAACTGGTGCTCGCGAGCACGATTTTAAGCATTTGTAGAAGAGCACCGTCAGACTGTCCAAGAGCAAAACGGTGCTCGCGAGCAACAGGTTGGAGAGAAACCCCCGTTGTAGATGCTATCAGCACTCACGGAGACAGTTTATATTTATCTAAATATACTTCGTACTGGATTCAACACTTGAAATGACGAACTGTGGTTTCAAATAATTATTTAGCCATTTTAAATGTTTAGTAAGAAACTAGAAATGTTTGGCCACATATCAAATGTTAATATAGAAATTCGTAGTCTTCAGGTCGAGGTACCAAAATGGTTTTCTTTTTTTATAATTTTAACGTTCCAAATTATGAACAATTTCTAACATCGACCTTATAGGTTTTCTTCATAGTATACCTTTGGTGTATATACAGAGGCCTGACAAAAGTAAATAGACACCTTCGGTTTTTCCATAGTTTTTGATTTGATAATAAAAGTCAATAAATAATAACATATTTATTGAATCAATATATTTAGAATTGTGTTGCTTTCCCCTTTGCAGTACGTAAAGCTGACGCACGTTCTGGCATTCCATTGATGAGGTTTGCCATTTGTCCTTGAGTCAATCATCGTGGTGTCTATTTATTACTGTCAACCCTCTGTACGGTCGAAACGAAAGCCAAGAAGTTCTCGGTTAGCGTCTCTATTCGGCGGTCTCCAATAATGAACCTAATTCTGAGGGGAACCTTTCTTTAACCTATAAAGGTTTAAAATGTACGTCATACGGAACTTTACTGTTAAGAGTATGTAATACTATAAAATAAGTATTTTCAACATATTAAGTTAAAAAGAAGAGGTAAAAAAATAAAGTACAGTCACATTTTTAAATTGAACAAACATCACGAAATAAAATCGTACATTAACGTAAAATGTAATTAAAAAATAATAATAATAATAATAATATACAGGGTGAATAAAAAGCTCCGCCCGATATTGGGTGACTAAAAAGTTCCCAAAATCGGGCGGAACTTTTTATTCACCCTGTATTTAGTAGCTATACATTGATAGCAACGATAATCGTTATTATTAGTAATCTGTATCGTAATTTTCCAATTTATAACTTGAAAAAGCAAAATTAATTAATTAATTAAAAGATTTTAATAATTCATAATGACCGTAATTAAAATTAATTAATTTAATTAATTTTAAATTAGTTAATTAATTTTGTATGGTAAAAATGCAGCTTTAAAGTTTTAGTGAAATATCATTGACTAATAATATTAAGCACTATCGTTTTAGGGGTTTAACCTTCGTAATGCAGTGATGGGGGTTGTTTTAACTTCCTTCGCAAGCTCTAAGGTTGATGACTGAGGGGACCTACAGCTTTAAGTGGAATCCGAACCACGGATTGCTACAAAGTCAGGACCCAGAGGACGGTCTCCCATCAAACTAATATCTGACCTGGTGTCACTTAACTTCGCTGATCGACGGGAAGCGATGTTACGACATTGGCTATGACGTAGCCCCACCTCCTTCGTAAAGGCAAAAGTTACATGACGAAGGGGGACCTACAGCTTTACGTGGGATCCGAACCACGGATCGCTACATTATCTGGTTGCAGAGGACAGTCACCCATCCAACCACTACCCAGATCCAGTGTCGCTTAACTTCGATGATCTACAGGAAGCGGCACCGCAACAATTGCCACGATGAAGCCCTGATGCTACAATTCCTACTACTACTACTACTACTTATAATAATAATAATAATAATAATAACAATAACAGACTTTAGACATTTCTCCTAATGTATTGCAAAACATACTTTTTTTTTTTTTTTACAACCATAGAGTAAAGGAACATTAAACAAGATCTGACGACACTTACAAAGAGGAAAGTCGTTAAATCTGTCCATATCTATATTATTATTACTACTATAATTCATCGAAAATGTGTCTGTCTGTCTGTCTGTCTGTCTGTCTGTCCGCAGAAAAAAACTTTTACGTTTCTGAACCCATTTCGGTACTTGTAGGTTATCTCCCCCGCACCAGTTTTGACAGAATATTTTCGTTAAAACTAACGAAAATATCACGACTTAACCTAACCAATTATCACTGGGCAACAAAAAAAAATTTTCGTGTCCCAAGAATGAAAATACCTTATTCTTATAGTATTTTCTGTGCTGAATCCAAATAAGTTTGTAAAATTTCTCTATCAGGTCTGGTTTTTGTGTGACATGCAATTTAATTTTTAAAAACCCATATAGTTACATACTTATTAAAATATGATCGAAAAGACATACCTGTAGTTTAAAAAGTAGCTTGTTTTGATTTTCTGCTGTGCTTTGCCTCAGGCATATGTCTCTTAAGAGTCCAGCAATAGTCAGCCAGCATACTGGGGCTCCATTTGCCTTGGTAACGGTTTTCCATGGCAGAAATATCCTGATGAAAACGCTCACCATGTTCGTCGCTTACCGCACCCAGGTTTTCCGGAAAAAAGTCCAAGTGAGAGTCCAAGAAATGAACCTTTAATGACATATTGCACCCCATTGCTTGGTAAGACTTAAGAAGATCTCCTACTATTTCAGGATAGTTTTCGGCCTTGTGATTTCCCAAAAAATTTGTGCAGACACTTTTGAAACTCTGCCACGCAGCTTTCTCAACTTCATTCAACTCTCCTTCAAATCTCTCATCTCTTAACAATTCTCTGATCTGAGGGCCTACAAAAATGCCTTCTTTAATCTTGGCATCACTGATCCGGGGAAACTTATTTCTCAAGTATGTGAATCCTGTTTGCGCTTTATCCATCGCTTTAACAAAGTTTTTCATAAGTCCAAGCTTGATATGCAAAGGAGGAAGGTACACTTTCTCAGGGTCAACAAGTGAACTATTCACAACATTTTCCTTGCCTGGAACAAGTGAGGTGCGTTTTGGCCAATCCTTCTTAACGTAGTGGTTTTGCTTGTCCCTACTGTCCCACTCACATAAAAAACAACAGTACTTGGTGTAACCTAGCTGCAACCCTAGCAAAAGTGCAATGACCTTCAGATGTCCACAGATATTCCACTTATATTTCTGATACTGAAACTTTTCTAAAAGCAACTTCATGTTGTCGTATGACTCTTTCATGTTTGCAGCATGTGCAATAGGTACAGAAGGAAATTTATTTCCGTTGTGAAGGACTGCTTTCAAGCTGACTTTTGAGGAGTCAATGAACAATCGCCACTCATCCACGTTATGTTCATGACCAAGAGCCCCCAAGACTGAATTAACATCTTTACAAAACACAAGTCCATCTTCATGGGAGAACCATTCTTTGAATTCATCATGGCGGCTGCGGAAAAAACAAACTTTAGTGTCACGTTGCAGTAGATTCCAACCCTTTAATCTTGAACCTAAAAGTTCAGCCTGCTTCTTAGATAATTTCAAATCACGAACTAGGTCATTTAGATCTCCTTGTGACAGTAAATGTGGTTCATTGGAGGAACAGGTAGCCTGGAATGTTGGATCAGAAATGTCTTCATCTTTTTCCTCGTGATATGCTACAGCTACGTTTGATTCCTCATCACTTAAACTTACATGTTCAGGAGGATTTGGTACTGGAAGTTGAGCACTGTGGGGAACTGGTCTCATTGCAGACGGTAGATTAGGGTATTTCATAAGGCTCTTTGTTTTTGAAGTGATCCCCTTTGTATTTACCAGGCAGAAATAGCAGTCTGTTGTGTGATCTTTGGGTTCCCTCCAAATCATTGGAATAGCAAATGGCATGTGACGTGAACCGTTTAGCCATCCTGTAAGTAGTCTTACACATGTCACACAACAAATGTGAGGGGCCCAACTCTTGTCCTGATCGCCTACTTTACATCCGAAATAAAGTTCATAGCATTTTTTTACTAATGGTGTAAAGTTACATTTCTGGGATTTTAAAGTTAGATCACCACATACATAACAAAAGGAATTAGGATGATTCAGACAGTTCCGCGGCATTACAAAACATCTATATGAATACAACACTGGTGTAAAATTAACAAGAAGCAACAGACACTAGCTGTTAACACTGTGACATTTACAAGCAGACTGACTTGGAGCTGCTCTACACACAGAAACTAGGCTCATGTCTGAACAGGTACAAACATGTTTCAACCTGCACAGTCTGCTGCTCCGACCAAATTTATCCTGCCAGCATTATCAGAACTTTCTCCCCAAAGGAATAAATTGTACTAATTTTACAGAAAAATTAATACAACATATATATTAATATTAATATATTTTATTATAGTTATATTAATTAATATAATATATTATAATATTTATTATTTTTATAATGTTTTATATTATAATATTGTTATATACTTAATTATATATAATATGTTATTATTTTTTTATCCGGTGATCATGCTAAATGAGGAAAAAATGAACATAGCGTCACAAGTAAACTAAGCCTGATAGAAAAAAATCTGATTTCATATTTAGATTCAGCATGAAAAAGTACACTTAGAACACCAATCAAAACTCTTGTGACAAAATTGTTGTTGACCAGTGAATTATAATTATCAAGGGCGTACAGTTGATCTATTATATATTAATTATAACATTGTTTGTTTCTGGAATAGTACTTACTATTTACTAATAGATCAACTGTACGCCCTTGATAATTGGTTAGGTTAAGTCGTGATATTTTCGTTAGTTTTAACGAAAATATTCTGTCAAAATGGGGGGGGGGGGGGGGGAATAACCTACAAGTACCCCGATTTCGACCAAACTTCGTATGGTGGATGGGGGTGATGAGTAAGGAACGAAAATATATGTGTGACCATCCTCCCCTAATTACTGGGCCCGAATGCCCCAGCACCGCAATAAAACTATAGAAAAAACGCAGAGCTTTGAGCTTCATATTGTGTCAAGATTTGTGAAAAGAAAGCAGTTATGAATATCTTAAGCTTCACATTGCCGCCCGTAATAATAAAAATTTTACTATTAAGCAACTGTTATCATATCTGTGCTCCAGCCCCCCCAATTACTGGGCCCGAAGGCCCCAGCACCGCAGGTCTAACTAAATGGTCTGCAGGTAGGGTGTCCATACGGGTGCTACTGTAGTATGCGGTCTACCGTTAAGTTTCTACTGTAGTATGCGGTCTACCGTTAAGTTTCTACTGTAGTATGCGGTCTACCGTTCAAAATATTTAAAAGGAATTGAAAATGAATTGAAAGGAATTATAATTTAATTTACACAATTAAGGAATTATTAAAGAAGTTAAACATACTACTACCGCATACTTAACGGTAGACCGCATACTACAGTACGCCCTTGATGATTGGTTAGGTTAAGTCGTGATATTTTCGTTAGTTTTAACGAAAATATCACGACTTAACCTAACCAATCGTCAAGGGCGTACAATTAACCGCCGAATCGTAGGTAGACCGCATACTACAGTAGCACCGTCCATACGTCCCGGTTTTCCGAGACATCTCTCGGTTTTCAGAGAACTGTCCCTGTCTTTAGAAAAATGTTTTCGGGGCAAAAATACTATAAGGTGTGTATTATTATATTTAGCATTCATTTACTCTGTTAAAAAGTGTTTTCAAAATAAGCCTACAGGCTACAGGGCATATATCCACCCCTGTTTAGCTACGGCCCTGTTTAGCTAGTCTATAATCAGGGCTGTGCGGGTTTATCACTTTCGGGTCGGGTCCGGGTCCGGGTCATTTTTCTAATTTACTTTCGGGTCCGGGTCCGGGTCCGGGTCATTTTTCTAATTTACTTTCGGGTCCTGGTCCTGTCCTGGTCCGGGTCCGGGTCATTTTTCTAATTTACTTTCGGGTCCTGGTCCGGGTCCGGGTCGGACCCGAAAGTTCACTTTCAGGTCCTGTCGGGTCTTTCAGTATATGACCCGGGTCTGGGTCGGGTCCATTATTAAAAATTTAATAATTATAATGTGGTATAGGATAGGTAATAAGACTGCTATTAATTAATCCGATTTTGGAAATGTTTGAAAGTAGGTGTATTAATTGTATTAATATTTAATAGTAACTAGGTATAGTTATACATGCATTGCTAAGGGGCACAGTACGATGTATGATTGCTCTCTTCAGCCCCCTCATTCTAAATTTTAATTAATTTTGTGAAAACAAATTCTATATTTTTTTTGAGTGAACTCAAATGGAAATTATCATCTTCTTGCAGTAAAATTAAATACTTTGTTTATCTTAAAAAGCAAAAATAAAACCGACAATATAAAATAATTAAAGTCATTTGGTAGTAATATTGTCTTTATATTTTGAGGGCAACATATTCTGTGAACTCCTTCAAAACAGATATTGATATAGCGGCATAGCCTATACTTATTTCTCCTAGAATCTAGATTGAAAGTTGTGGCAAGACAGGAAAGATTTCTGAATTTTTAACTGATTTTTTTTATTTTGAATATACACAGTATATAACGGGTGTGCCATAAAAAAGGGTACATTTTAAAAAGGCTATAAAATCAACATTTGTCATTTAATTTTAATAAAACTTCTACACAGTAAAACATATATATTTATCTATAGGCAAACAAGTTTTCAGACTAAAATATCAAATAATTCAAATTCTATCAACATTTAACGAAAGAGTATGATTTTTCTACTTAACATGCAAAAATTATTAAACCTTTTTAATATCTATTATACAGGGTGGGGCACGGGAACCAAGTGTTTTTGGAATAATCAGGAAAATGATATTTATTTTTGTAAAGAAAATATATTGGTAGAACAACATTCGTAAGAACATAGCATTTCATGTCATAATAATCATGTACCGAAAATTATATCTGGCATATGATGTCCTTGGCCGTCGACGCATTGTTGAAGGCGTTTATGAAAATTGGCCTCCACTCTTCCCAGCAGGTCTCTGTTGATTTGGATGATTTGTTGACGGATCGCTTCCTTCAATGCATCTAATGTACGGGGCTTGTCCTCGTAGACACGTGACTTGAGGTACCCCCATAGAAAGAAGTCACATGTGGACAAGTCAGGGGACCGAGGGGGCCATGCAATGTCACCAAATCTCGAAATGAGATGGTTGGGAAACAGGGGGCGAAGAACAGCCATTGACGCTCTGGCGGTGTGTGGCGTGGCCCCATCTTGCTGAAACCACAAATGTCGACGAGCAATACGCCTTCTTCGTAACTCAGGGATGAAAAAGGTGTTCACCATCTCAATGTAACGCCCAGATGTTATGGTAACGGTAACCCCATTTTGTTCGAAGAAATAGGGACCGATGACGCCAAACTTTCCCACCGCGCACCAAACTGTAACCTTAGGGCTATGCAGCGGTTTTTCATGGAGTTGTCGCGGATTTTCAGCAGCCCAATACCGACAGTTTTGATTGTTGACGGCCCCATTAAGGTGGAAATGGGCTTCATCACTCATTACCACCATCATGTTTTCATTCTGCTCATAAAGTGCAAGCATTTCCTGTGCAAAATTCAGTCGTTGGGGGCAATCGTTTACATTCAATTCCTGCACCATCGCTAACTTGTATGGGTGAAAATGTAATTCTTCATGCAAAATCCGTCTACAGTACGATTGCTGATTCCGAGTGCAGCTGAATGTCTCCGAGCAGAGCGGCCTGGGCTTTGCAACATCGCTTGTCTGACCCTTTCAACGTTCTCTGGAGTACGCACAGTGCGTTGCGGCCCCTTCGGTTTTGTTTTCATTATTGAGCCTCCTGTTCGAAGATTGTTAACCCAACGTAAGATTGTGTCACGAGCGGGAACAGAGTCATTTCGATGAATGTTGAATCTGCGGCGAAACGCACGCTGAACTGCTGTCACTGACTCGCCACTCCTAACAAAATGATCATACGCGAACATGCGGTGTTCTAACGTCCACTGCTCCATGATGGCACCTGAAAGATAAAGGTGAGTGTTAGTTAAAGTTAAATGCTATGAACCCAGGAATGGAATGCTACCTACCGCACGCCCCTCCCATTCCTAATGGCCGATTACTAGCTATTCAAAAAACACTTGATTCCCGTGCCCCACCCTGTATTATAATAAGAGAGCTGTCCGTCTGTCCGTCACACTTTCAGAAATTGTTAGAAAAAATTGTGAGAAAAAAATTCAGAAATTGTAAAAAAAATTCAGAAATTGTATTACGGGCGGCAATGTGAAGCTCAAGATTTTCATGACTGTGTTCTTTTCTGTAGTTTAGCAATGGGGGAAGGGTGGGGGTGGGGGAAGGGTGGGAGTGGGGGGAAGGGTTGGGGTGGGCGGAAGGGTGGGGGTGGGGGTAATGGGGGATGGGTGTGGTAATGGGGGAGGGGGTTAGCCCCCAAGTTGTATGAATGGGGGTGAGGAGGTTTTGGGAGATACCAGATTCAGAAATGTTGACACAATGTGAAGCTCAAAATTTTCACGGCTGGGTTCTTTTTTTGTAGTTTAGCCTGTCTAACCGTCAGCGAAGTGACGGGAACTGTACTAGTTTTTTATAAAAATAATTTTTAAGTAAAATTTACCTGAAATTATTAAAAAATTGTTCGAAATGCTTTCCTTCCATTTCAATAACTTTTTTTATTCTTGGCCGGAATATGGGAGAACTTAGCAGAGCGAGTCTACAGGACTAGGATAAAAGATGTCGTTCATTTACGCGCGATCATCATTCAAAAATGGGAAGAGCTTCCACAGGAACGAGTAAATCGAACCATAGATGAATTCTGGCCAAGAATAAAAAAAAGTTATTGAAATCGAAAGAAAGCATTTCGAACAATTTTTTTAATAATTTCAGGTAAATTTTACTTAAAAATTATTTTTATAAAAAATATTAAAAAGATTTAATAATTATTTTTGAAGGTTAAGTAGAAAAATCATACTCTTTCGTTAAATGTTGAGTGAATTTGAATTATTTGATATTTTAGTCTGAAAACTTGTTTGCATATAGATAAATACATATGTTTTACTGTATAGAAGTTTTCTTAAAATTAAATGACAAATGTTGATTTTATAGCCTTTTTAATATGTACCCTTTTTTATGGCACACCCGTTATATATATATATATATATATATATATAAATATATATATATATATATATATATATATATATAATATATATATATATATATATATATATGCGCTTCTTAACTGAAATATTTTATTAGGACTATCTAATATACTATTTCAGAAATGAAGCCTTATATATATGTAACAGTTTTTTGCGCCACCTACAGGTCGCTACAATTGGTGTAGAACAATGCGTTTTCACCATTCGATGCGTCTTTTTGTTGTGCAGTGCCCATGCTAAAAAAAATTCCCTAACATAAATCCTGCCCCCCCTTTTAGGGGTGCAGTTCTTCCCATTTCTTCATTTTTAATCATAATTTTGGCAGAAAATGGGGAGGGGTGGGGTAATGGGGAGAGGGTCCGTCACACTTTCAGAAATTGTGAGAAAAAATTGTGAGAAAAAATTTCAGAAATTGTATTACGGGCGGAAATGTGAAGCTCAGATTTTCATGACTGTGTTCTTTTTTGTAGTTTAGCCTGTCTGTTGTGAAATTTATCCCGGGCAGTAATGGGGGAAAGGTGGGGGTGGGGGTAATGGGGGAGGGGTGAGGAAATGGGGAGGGGTGGGGAAATGGGGAGCGGTGGGGGAAATGGGGAGCGGTGGGGGTAATGGGGGAGCGGTGGGGAAATGGGGAGGGGTGGGGAAATGGGGAGGGGTGGGGGTAATGGGGGAGGGGGTTAGCCCCCAAGTTGCATGAATGGGGGTGAGGAGGTTTTGGGAGATACCAGATTCAGAAATGTTGACACAATGTGAAGCTCAAAATTTTCACGGCTGCGTTCTTTTCTGTAGTTTAGCCTGTCTAACCGTCAGCGAAGTGACGGGAACTGCTAGTTCTACACTATTTTATTTGAGAAGACTTTATTCCCCAACACCGTTCGATCGCAAAAACAATACTGCGTCTAATAATGATTGCAAAAGAGAATTTCTTTACGGGTTCAGAATGAAGCTTAGAGCGGAGAACAATCTTTCAGCGCTAACTTGTGTGCACATGGAGTAGACAATGCGTCAGGGCTGCCTGTTTTAATTCTCCTCCCATTTCCATCCACCATTTCATGGGATCTTGATGGATCAGTTTTCCAGCTGAATCTCTCTTTTTCGCGAGGCGAGGACATTTTTCAAACTGTATCACACCTGCATCAAACTTCGCACTCAGTGACACAGTTTGAATTCGTCCTTCCTGGAGGGATAATTCAATACATTGTTTCCAAATCTAAAGGCGCACACATAAACTTTGTAAACTAAAAACTGTGCTGGTCCTTCACTTTCGGGTCGGATCTGGGTCTGGGTCAATTTTAAAATTCACTTTCAGGTCCGGGTCCGGGTCTTTTTTCTAATTCACTATCGGATCCGGGTCCGGGTCTTATTTCACTTTCGGGTTAAACCCGGGTCTGGGTCCGTGTCCGGGTCCGACCTGCCAGCCCTGTCTATAATAATAATAAAGATTCCCACCAAACTAAACGCCATTTAGGTAAACTATAAAAAAAAACTCGCTCTACCGGTGGGATGTTTTTGCTAGTTCCTGCGGAAGTCTATTATTAGTTTATTACCCTTCGGACAATACATATTATTTACTGTACAGTCACGGTACTAATACGTGTTGGTATTATAATCCAGAATATTATTTAGGAAACATGTTTTTATTCTTGACAAAGAAGAATGCGACATGAATGTGAAAATTCCCAATTTGTATCCAATTTGTTGCGGTTTAACATTATTAAAAATTATAAAATTTCAAAGCAATTCATTTTTTTTTTTTAGTCAAGACAATACTTTGTGAAAGACTACATTGTTGGTAAACGTTCTCGTTTCTCCTTCATGTATCCCTTTTTGGAGAGAATCCTTAAATTTTCTGATTTCAAGCGAGTTAGAGTTTAACATTTACAATGAGCTCACGAATTACTTACATTTTAAATGCAGCTTCGCAGATTTTACTTCAGCTCACGAAGAAGTTAAATTTCAAATACAACTTGTCGTATTTTTTTTACCTATCATGGCTTCCGATGCGTAGCTAAAAAATTTTATGGCTATATTCTTTTCTAAATTTATTGACCAACTTGATTTTCTTCATTCCACGAAAGTATAGGAAACTGTAGAAGCGTGTTGAGACGTGGTTTACTCGTAGACTTTAATGATAAGGAAGGCCACCAGTCCACGCTTCTATAAAATTTTATATTTTTCTAACAGCCAGAAAAGCAAGTCAACAAATTCACAAACGAAGGCAACCATAACAAATTTGAGTTTCACATCCCAAGACCAATGAGCCAAATTTTGAAATTTAAGTGCTTCGTGTTTTAGCATATAAATTTTTGGGTGATAAATGGGATAAAGTTTTGGGGGACACCCCGATCTGAAAAAAAAAAGTTGCTAAAAACACTCCATGGATCCCAGAGGGTGTTGTCACCAAGTTTCATGAAAATTGGTCCAGCCGTTTGGACCTGAAAAGGAAAAAGACATGGACATGCGGACATGCGGTGAGGAGGAGGAGGAGGAGGAGGAGGAGGAGGAGGAGATCCTTTTCAATGACTTATAATATTAACGCACTCCTTGATTTTGGAAAGAAATTTTGTAAAAGAAACATATTTTAGTTATAAGGTTCCTTTAATCTGAGGATAATCGAAACTCTTAACCTCGTCTGATATTATAAGCGTGACCCCACGTACTAAATTAGGGGGCATGGGCGCACCCAATAATGCGGGAAAGGGTAGGTTATAGATAAATCTTACCTCAATAACTTTTAACCAATATTGTTTTTATACGCGTTAAATACTGAATATTTTGGACCTATACCCAACATCGGATCAACAAAACCAACCAATCGAACCCCCAAAAAACTAACTTAAGAATGGGTTACGCCTAGCGTAACATAACCTAATTTATGCTGACCTAACCCATAATATACTTATCGATAGCATGTCATGTCGATCGGATGTCGTAATGCGGGAATTTTCTACATATAATTATTTAGTACATTTTCAGAATCAGAATTAGAATCGGAATCAAAATCAGAATTAGAATCAGAACCTAGATTTCTAATTAGATTAATTTGTCCATCCTGGAATTGGAATAAAAAGGAAAGAGGAAAAGTCTCTTTAACCCATTCATTAGTGCCCAGCGTCACTTTAGTGATTTTGTTCTGGCAAACGCCAGACGATTTTATTCAGTCTCGGTAAAGACCTCTGGGCACTAATGGGTTAATGTATCCCATTCCGATACCAAAAATACAATGTGTTAGGGCTGTTTAACATCCTACGTCACACATCTATAAAGGTTCTATGAAGGAGGGGACCTACAGCTATACGTGGGATCAGAACGTAGGAAGACCTAAGAACACCTAAATCATTGAAACAGGAAGATCTAGACGAGGATCAAACCGAAGACCTTAAAATTAAAGACGACTCTGAGCTCTATTACCAAGTTTCTCCAGCGTCTGTAGCTCAGTGGATAACACCGTTTCCCTATAATCGGAGTGAAGACAGTGAGGTCGGGGGTTCGATGGTGCTGATAATATGGTAATAATAATAATAATACAGGAGTTAAAGAAATGGGTCGCATTAGTTGGCCTGAGCGAGTGCCAGTTTCTGACCCTCCATCTAAATAATTATGATTGTAACTAGATTTCCTTGTCCCAGAGTGACCGAATACAAAAAAAAAAAAAACATAGGGAAATCCAAAAATAAAATAAATGCACCTTTTTTTTTACCACCCTGTATAAACACTTAAAACTTAATACCTTAAAACACGACATAGCGGTCTGGGAATAAATAAACGAAGAGATTTCACCAATGTAAAAATTGTTTCACAAACTTCAGACAATTTCTAAAAATATATAAATAAAAATAATAATATAAATATAAAATCTGAAATTCTGTGAAATTAAATACATATGCTTTTCTGTTCAACGTTTTGTATAATGCGAGATTAGTTTATTCGCTCGCGATGTTCCATTAAACAAAGTCAACATTCAACTGTTGCAACAAGGTATTAGCGTCAGTATCGTAAAAAAGAATATTTTCTGCGTATAATAATACTTACAAGCATGTGCGCACTCGCTGCATGATGACGCACATGTGCGTCAAAAAATGGATTAGCTTTGACTCTTTAAATATATGCAGTAGCTAATACAGTAGGAGTCATTTATATACAGGGAATCCGATTATCAGAGGACATAGGAGCTATGCTTTTTTTATATATATATATATAATATATATATATATATAATATATATATATATATAATATATATATATATATATATATATATATTTGTTGAGAAAGGGGTGTTCTAAAGGAACCGGCATTTAAGAAAAAAAGGATGGTCAACGCCCACATCAACATTATGAAAATTTAATATCAGACGTTTCGGAAGTCAAACTCCCATCATCAGTGGCTAAAAACAATTTATATTGTTTTATATTGTGTTTCTACTTATTATTTTTAGCCACCGATGATGGGAGTTTGATTTCCGAAACGTCTGATATTAAATCTTCATAATGTTGACGTGGGCGATGATCATCCTTTTTACTATATATTATATATATATATATATATATATATATATATATATATATATATAAATATAAATATATATAAATGAGATAATAATGCGAAAAAGGCTGTGAAAACTGTATCGAGGATACTGAATTAGCGTTGTTGGATCACAACATACACAGAGCGGATAGAATGGCTAGACGAGGGGGAGGGCGTTGCATCTACGTGAAAAACACATACACATGTAAAGTGAAGGTAAACAAATCAAACAGCACAGTCGAAGTTATTATATTAGAAGTAAAAGAACTCAACCTAACCATTATGAACATCTATAGACCATCAAACACCACAAAAAGTTAATTCCAATTTGCTACAAATGAAATAGAAAACATATTAAAATTACTTGAAACTCCAGCAACAAATATTCTAATTTTCGGAGATTTTAATTTCCCATTCATAACAGAAGAAAAATGACGAAGTTATATATGTCGAGATGTTTCATGGCAATATTACTGAAGATGATAGAACCCAAGCAACAATGCTATTAGATATTATGGAACATTACGCCCTTACCCAGGAAATTTGTGATGCCACGAGAAAAGAGAACGTTTTGGATTTAATCTTGACAAATAACAACGAGATAATAATAAATAAAAAAATAACACACACAAAGTTCTCCGACCATAACCTCATCGATATACAATTGAAGTTAGCACCCAGAGGTCCGAAAACGCATCCTAGAGAGGCAGATGAAATATTTGAAGGGTTAAACATAAATTCAAAGAAAGTAAATTGGGAAAACGTAAATAAAGATTTATAGGAGGTAAATTGGGAATTGCTACTTCACGAGAAGACTCCACAAGAAATACTATGTATAATAGAGACGAAATACTATGTATAATAGAGTCTGAAACCAAACCTATAATACTGAAACATATTCCAGAGAGACAGGAAAGAAAACGTAGCAAACTCGAGAGAAAAATCAGGACACTATTCAGGCAACGAAGACAAACCGTAAAATATCTCCACAGATGCAGAACTGATGGAACTTGGAGAAATAGAAATGGACCTAAAGCAAACATTCATACATAAGACAAACGAGGAGGAAAACAAGGTAGTGGAAAACATAAAAAATAACCCAAAATACTTCTACACGTTTGAGAAAAGGAAAATGCAGTGTAAGGAGAATATTGGTCCGTTGATAGACGAGGAGGCCAAATACACAAATGACCCGAAAGAAATAAGCGAACTGCTTAGAAAACAATTTAACTGTGTGTTTAGCACCCCTAAATCTGAGATGGAAGTGGAAAACCCAGACCCAGACGAATTTTTCGACATAGATACAAATCAATCAAGAACAAATTCCTGCACAAACCTATTAATGGACTTCGAGTTCACGGAAGGAGATGTAATTACGGCCTTATCACAGATGCGAGACAATTCAGCGCAGGGTCAGAAACATGGTGTGCCACGTTTCTGAAGAAATGTAAAGAGAGTATTGCCAAACCGCTATACTTACTATGGAGGAAATCACTCGACACAGAACAAATTCCACTCCCCTTAAAGAACGCGAACATTGCCCCCCTATTTAAAGGTGGTAACA
The DNA here is from genome assembly GCA_023014485.1 of Bathynomus jamesi. Classification (NCBI taxonomy): domain Eukaryota; kingdom Metazoa; phylum Arthropoda; class Malacostraca; order Isopoda; family Cirolanidae; genus Bathynomus; species Bathynomus jamesi. The sequence continues at coordinate 92,701 of JAJOZX010008563.1, read as the reverse complement.
GAGCAATGCCCAAGAATTATCGGCAAGTGGCTCTCACCTCACACCTTATAAAGTATTTTGAACGTATAATTAGAGGCAAAACTACACAATAATATACATATGGAAAATACTGGAGGGCTCTGTCCCTAACCTTAGGAATGAAATAGAAACAAACTGGAATGAGAGAAGCGGCAGATTTTGTACGGTCCCAGCGGTGGTGGGACAAGGGGCCATGAAAACGAGGATGGAAAATACCCTTAGAATTCGAGGCCCAAAGCTTTTCAATGTCCTACTAAAAGAAGTGAGGAATCTCCATCCAGCACACTGACCTGAATAACTTCAAGAACCAGCTGGACAGGTTCCTGTGCAAAGTCCCTGACCAGCCATGCGTGACTGGCTACGAGGGCAGGAGGAGATCAGCAATTCCCTCCTTTACCAAATCCCGCAAATGAGGCGGGATGCTGCAGGGGGGTCGACCGCAGGTCGATCCTGAACCGTCGTTCAAACTCACCTAAAGTAACCTATATATTGAAGAGTATAGTTCATATGTTTTCTGACTTTTTAGACACCCTGTATATTCATGTCAAGTAACTTAAAAGTTAAGTTATATATATATATTAAAAAAATAATAATCCCAGTGAGAAACCCTTTGGAACACCAACTTTAACTTTACCCCTGCTACATATAATTCCATTAATTTTAACAACTAGCTGACACTAACCTAAATACTTCTGACGCAAGGTTCACGCAAGGTTCACTTGTAATTCCATACCTAATTTTCTTAAAAGCAAATCATGATATACCGTATTAAATCATTAATGATAATTTTTGGGTAATGTTAATATATATATATATATATATATATATATATATATATTAGAGTTGCAGGACGAGAATCGGAGCCTGGATTGGTTAGGAGTGGGGTCAGGCAAGGATGCTCCCTGTCCCCCGTGTCATTTAACATCTATGCGGAAGCAATGATAATTAGAAGCACTCTCAGATTTGGAAGGGGGAATCAGAGTGGGAGGTAAATTGGTCAAATCTGTAAGGTTTGCAGATGACAAGGCATTTGTTTGTAGTACTGAAGAAGGACTGCAAAGAATGGTCAATAGCTTGACAACACCTGCGGAAGAATTCGGAATGAGAATTAATGAGACCAAGACAAAGGTAATGAAAATTGCAAGAAGGAAAGGAGCACAAATGAACCTAACGATAGGAAATCGGACCTTACAAGAAGCTGAGCAGTTTAAATATCTGGGAAGTTTATTAACCAACAATGGAGATTGCAATAAGGAAGTAAGATCTAGAATTGGTATGGGTAAGGAAGCTTTTGAGAGACAGAAAAGACTACTTACAGGTAAACTCAACTTGAAGCTGAAGAAAAAGTTGTAAAAAGCTTGATATGGAGTGTGGTACTGTATGGAGCAGAAACATAGACACTGAAAACAACTGAAAAGAAACTCCTGGAAAGTTTTGAAATGTGGATTTGGAGAAGAATGCTAAAGATAAGCTGGAGGGAACACCAAAGTAATGAGGAAGTACTGCAACAGGTGAGGGAGGAAAGAAGACTCATTAAGGTGATAAGAGAAAGACCGAAGAAATGGATCGGACATGTGTTGAGAGGAGAAGGATTGTTGAAGGAGGTGATAGAGGGTAGATATGAAGGTAGAAGGCCGAGGGGAAGGAAAAGGAAAGCAATGCTGGATGATTTGAAGGCAGGCAGGAGCTACCATGAGATGAAAAGGATAGCTCAGGATAGAACACTTTGGCGGGACACATAAGTTAGACCTGCCTGATAGTCAGAACACGATGGATGGATGGATGGATGGATGGATGGATATGAAAATAACCACGAAGGAAAAAGGAAACACAGAATGGTGCGTGAAATAATTTCGTGAATTAATTTTCATATATATATAAAGGGTGTTTATAAAGTCCCTATCTACTTCAGTGAAAACGTAGCAAAAAGGGTAAAATTCAATAACAATATAATAGAAGATATACTGTACATTTAATGAATATTTAAGCATATGATTCCACATGAGCACCATCAGTATCTCTAAAGAGTTCGAATCTGTCAGCAGCATTGTGAAACACATTTTGGAGCATGACAGGGGTTATTTTTGTAACTGCTGTTACGATACGAGCACGTAAATCTTGCAGATCTGTAACCCTCGTTTCATAGACGTTTGATTTGATAAAGCCCCATGCAAAGAAATCGAAGGGCGTTACAAAAATAACTCCTGTCATGTTCCAAAATGTGTTCCGCAATGCTGCTGGCAGATTCGAACTCTGTACAGATACTGATGGTACTCATGTAGAATCATATGCTTAAGTATTCATAAATGTATGCCTTCTATTATATTGTTATTGAATTTTACTCTTTTTGCTCCGTTTTCACTGAAATAGATAGGGACTTTATAAACACCCTGTGTGTATATATATATATATACAGGGCGTCCCAAAAAAATGTATACACACTTTAAATACTTATAAAGGCAGTGTTTATTAAAATACATTTCATTTTCAAAATGTAATACAATCTACAGACATTATTTAATTGTTTTGTCAACGCCTGTTTTCAAACTGACGTCCGTTCTGGTCCAGGCACTGCTGATAACGCGAAGCAATGGAATCGCAAACATCACGAAACATTTCGTTTGGTATTTGTGTGCATTCTCGTTCAATGGCTGCTCTCAATTCAGCGACTGTTGCAGGTTTTATAGCGTAGACTTTGTCTTTTAAGTATCCCCATAAAAAAAAGTCTAGTGGTGTGAGGTCTGGTGAACGCGGAGGGTATTCTACGAAACCCCTTCGTCCAATCCACATCCACATCGTGCCAAGTACCACTCGCAATACTCCACTCTTCGGTCCGGATCATCTTCATTAATAGCATAGACTAATCTTGGAATGTAACTTTTCCATTGACAGCGCTTCAAAATGCGTTGGACAGACGATTCTGAAATTCCTACCTCACGACTCGCTTGCCGCACAGATTTTCTTGGACTTTGGTGATACGTTTCCAGTACTCTTTCTTGCTTGTGGGGCTTGTCGATGTCCGTGGTCTTCCGGAACGCTTCTTGTGGACATTCTGAACAGTTCCATCGGCTTCAAACTTATCTCTAATTCGAGTGATGGTAAGTCGCGTTGGTGGATCTGTTTGAAACTCCCTCCTAAACTGTCTTTGCACTTCAACTGCGTTTTCACACTTCCAGTAGCATTTTAGAATGAATTTCCTTTGTTCAAAGCTTAGTCTGACTGCCATTATTAATTCTAATGGGTTTAACTTGGAAAGAAAGAAACATCAATTGAGCTATCAGCTGTTAAAGTGTGTATACATTTTTTGGGACGCCCTGTATATATATATATATATATAGATATAGATGCGCCTCGGTGGTGTAGTGGTTAGCGTCGCTGACTACGAATCCATCGGCCCCGGGTTCGAGACCCGACGGCAGCCGGCGCGCAGCAAAACCCAGCTGTTCATCCTTCCACACAATAAAGAAAGTGGTTGGTAGATAAATGGGTACCCTAGGTGGCCTAGTGGTTAAGACGTTGGGCTGTTGATGGGGCGTGGTTCGGATTCCACGTTAAACTGTAGGTCTAAGGTGGAGTGAAAAGCTTGACCTTCGTCAGCATGAACAATTCGGGCGGAAGCTAACCAAAGGTTACAAAGGTGTGTATATATATATATATATATATATATATATATATATATATATATATGATTGAACTCAGAATAGTTCCCTGAGGTTTTTTCATGATACACACAGACCGTGTATGGAACAAGGAACTCTTCTGGGAAAATTAAATCCACTATAGTCCGAATGAGTAATGGTAAATGACAAACACTATAGTTTTTCTTTGTTGTTGCCCACGTCGGGCTAACATCATGAAAAAGAAAAAACTATAGTGTTTGTCATTTACCATTACTTATTCGCACTATAGTGGATTAAATTTTCCAAGAAGAGTTCCTTGGTCTATGCACCGTCTAAAACTGTCGAAAATGCCGCTGATAATTTTTTTTATGATAGGAAAAACAAGTAATTATTAAACTATATATATATCATAAAAAAATTATCAGCGGCATTTTCGACAGTTTTAGACTTTGTAAATCCAAGTCGACGATATGATACACTGATACAGAATTAACTACACAGGGTATTCAAAAAGAAACGCAATCCATTAGATAATGCATATATCATTGTAACCTAATCCTTTTCTTTTCTATTTTGAGTTCCATTTCTTTTTGAACACCCTGTATAATAGGCTGAATACGTAGCTTTTCAAACATTATAGCGGAAGGGTTTACATAAATAAGTCGCCTCTGACCATCTTTGTTGAGACGGTCTACATACATTGTGGCCATTACTTTCTGGGCCTGGGTGGTGGTAGGATGGGTGACCGCCCTCCGCGTCTAGATGATGTAGCGACTCGTGGTTCGATCCCACGTAAAACTCTAGGTTCCCTCCGTCATATGACCTTAGAAGGGTAAACAACCACACATACACACACACATTTGTCGAGAAGGATAAATATATAGTTATCCAGCGACCATTGAAAAATATTCTTTTGATCCCAAAAATTCAAAGAGCCATTTAAAAGATGACCAGACCAATAATGTCAGCAACTGATTGAAATAATCTCATTGGGAATGCGGAAAATGAAAAATAACATCTTTCATTTGATCATATTTTCAACCTCAAGAGCTGTACATGGAAACAAATTAAATTTTTTTTTGTTTGTTCGTTTAAATCGGTAATGTGTCGTATTTTCAGAGATTTTTTAAGTACATACTTTTGGAAGAATAGTAAAATAGTTATTAAATTTCATACTGGCTAACGACTGTACGAGGATCAGTTCTTACTCATCCATCTTAGTATATTTCAATGATTTCGTTAAAAATAATTTTACTGAGAAGATCATCACTTGAGCGCTACTATGTTTTGATCACTCGACTTTTCATTAGAGCAGGGGTTCCCAAATTGTGTTCCGCGGAACACTTCTCACGGTATACAAGTGTTCCGCGGAACACCAATTTGGGAACCCCTGCATTAGAGAATACGTTAATAAAACAAAGAGTCTCGGCTAACCTCAAAGCCTCATTATGACAATTGCGTTACTCTTCATATAATAAAGAAGCAAAAAAAAAGCATTAAAATTCGAAATTTTCAGTTACTGAAGTTGGAAGGCTAAAAAGCTTCCATGCTTACAACGGCATATTCAGATTAGAATACATTAATAATGTCATATATATTAAAAAAATGTTGCAAAACTTTATGCGAGTTGTATTCTTTTACTGAATAAAGTTTTTTGAGTTTTGAATTAATAATGTTTGCTGAAAATTAAGGTAAATTAAATCAAATTACTTTCAGTGAAGCTTCAAAAGAGCGTCAAATAACCCTTTTACGATACAAATATGAATAGATAACCATTAAAATATTATTAGAGTTAACTACTATAGTTTTAAACAGATTTCAGCAAAACATGAATTAATGATTTAAAATTAGACTCTGAAATACAGTAAATCCCCACAATCATAGGCGGATCCAGAGGGGGTGCCAGGGGGCTTAATTGAAGCAATGGGGCTTAATTTAGAGGCTCCATACATCTTGGTTAAGCGAAATTAGATAAAACGTTTGAATGCTTATATCTACGTTGCTTCGATTAAGCCCCATGGTCCCCCCCCCTTTGGATCCGCCTATGCCCATAATCTGAGTTATGTCGTAGCCAGTGTCGTAACACCGCTTCGTCGATAAGCGAAGTTAAGCGAAAATGGGTCTGGGAGGTAGTTAGATGGGGAAATCGTCCTCTGCGTTCAAATGATATATGGACCCGTGGTTCGGATCCCACGTAAAGCTGTATGTCCCCTCCATCATATCAGCTTAAATGTTGCGAAGAAGGTGAACACTTAAACCTTACCAGGGGTACTGGTGTACCCCAGTACCTCGGGTATTGCTAACGTTATAATGGGTAGGGGTTAAGGATTAAACAACCCCATAACCTATATGAAGTTAAATATTCGAAGACAACAAATACACTGAAATATCTAAGTAAACTTCATATATACAAGTGTAAATTAATAATAATGCAACAGAGAAGCATTAACGAATGGATCATATTCTATATTTCATCAAATACAGTCAAAAGGCAATATTACATCACATTTAGCCGAAAGGCAATCAAACATGTAAGGAAATATATATATATATTAGGAGACGAGCAAACAGTATGTAAAATACAGGGTGACTCGAAACTATTAATATCGGGGTTTTAAGCGTCATAATATTAAAACCCCAATATTATTTTCTGGAAACCCTGTTTAAAAGTAAACGTTTGATACACTTAATAAATAAATGCAAGCAGATATTAAGCGACACTAACTCCTAAATTAAGTTAAGTGTAACTAAGAGCCTGAATGACATGCAGATATTGAAGCGCTAAGGAATCTTCATCAAATTATCATTGTACAGGGTGTCCACAAAATAATCGTACAAATTCCATTTGAAATAAGCTAAATTTGTACGATTCTTTTGTGGACACACTGTACTTCGAACAGAAAACACGCAGATATCGCCTTCCCCATTACGTAGTAAATGAAATCATAAAATTCCGTTCCAGCAGAAAGAAGTTTTTAAGATTACGAAGTTCACAAAACGCCTTCTATGTACGAGACATACGAGGGAATTTGATGTGAATATATTAGTATTCTGTTCCGAAACTTTGGCATAACTTTTATTTTTCAAGGTTACGTCGCGAAACTGCACGAGAAGGAAGAGTTTTTACAGTTTGGAAAGTGGAAACACTTGAAATCACCGATTCCCCGCGTGTAGCTGCTTTTATGTTACGTTAAAATACTTTATATCTATTCATCTTTGTGGTGAAAAGTTTTAATATAAATAAATTTTGCGCAACTTTGCCATAAAAAAGGGTTTCATTCGTGTCTTCGCGGTGATCGAGTGGTTTCGCTTCGGGAGATTTCGAAATGCCGGGTTCGCTCCCCGTCTTCTCCTCCATTCGATTAAAAGGGGGAATGCCGAGCAATGGGTTATTCCTACTGCGAGTAGAAATTCCAACGAGCCATCTGTTGACGCTCAGCGGGGTCATACCTTAATTTATTTAAACGAGACCAGTTTTAAGCGCTTTGCCTCCTCTTGTTTATCTTTCGATCACAGCCATGCAGTTATTTACCATATTGACATTAGTAATAATAATAATAATAATAATGGGAATTTCTGAACACAAAAGAAATACCAGACATGCCGAACAAAGCGAACATTGTTCCTGTATAAAAGAAGAGACAGATCACAAGTAAAGAACAATATAGATCGTTTGTCAATATAGGACATCTCATCTCACTAAAATCTTCGAAAAAATAGTAAATAAAAAAGATCTACTACGATTTAGGGGACAAAGGAAAAAAAACTCAGTAAATACCGACATAGATTCAAATCAGGGAGCCTATCACGATTATAACAGAACAACAGTACAGTGATATTACCGACCCGCCTGAAAATAATATCAACTATGAATTAACAAACGGTGCATATTTTATATAAAATGTTTTACGTGACTTTAGGCAGAAGACATAAAATAATGAGATATATTTTAAAATAAAGTACAATACCTAAGTTTTATACAAATTTATTAGTAGACCTCTACATGTTTCCCGTTGGTAGCTTTGCATACGTAATCGATACTTCATTTCAACCCACACCCGGTTTAACGTCTACGGCTGCTGTAATCTTCTGTTTCTTGCAAATTGGAGTTTAGGAGCGAGTAGACGAAAGCGTTCATGCAGGACTTCTTGAATTGTTGGTTTAGGAATGGCCAGATCCCGGCTGCATTGCGGAATCGACCTTTTTTGGGGTATGCAAAGATGATTGTCTTATGCATTCGACATCTTCATCTGATGTGCGTGATCTACCTGAGTTTTTGGCAAGACAATCCGGTTTTTTGAAATGTTTATGCCACTTTGCGATCGTTTTATCATTTAAAGGGTGCTCCCCATATACACGCCGAAAGTTACGTTGAACAGGGATAACTGATTAAATTCAGCTAACCACAACACGCATTGTACTTTCTCTTGTGGGGTCATCATGACGCATCGTCTGGGGTCAGAGTCCAGTGCGCGTGAGTCTTACTTTCGCGCATGCGCGAGAAATTTATTAAAACTTAAGGGTATCGCGTTTTATATTAAAACATACTGCATCATTTTATCTGGTCTACATCGTGAAATATAGCTTATTAAAATCATAGAGAACATTTGTAGAAACCGTGTATATAGTCTTTGTTAAAGCCCCAAACTATGTAAAATCCTTGCAAACAGACACGAATAGAATATATACAAGTTGTCAAAAGACAACAACAACAACAACAAAAATATGGAATTTAATACCGGAAAGTTTTAAAGCAACGTACGAAAAAAGTGCAAAAAACAAAACCTATGAACTATTATTATGCACCAAATAGAGAGAATAAATATAATAAAGGAACTTAGAGAGTGACTTATGACCGATGACGCGAAATTTCAAACAGAGAAACACAGTAATAAATAAAACCAAAAGAAAACTGGGAGGAATATTAAAAACCTTCTGGACTGAAGCGTAAGAAATTAAACGCAATCCTTCAATGAAAACTTTGATCATACCAAAACTTGAATATTGCTCTGTTCGTACGTCTCGTACTTTCAGGTAGGTAGAAAGTTAAAAGGTAAATTGATTAAAAAAACTTATAGCTTAGTGAAAAAGGGTGCGAAGATCCGTAATCTCTGGAAAGAAAAAATGAGAGAGAAAGGGATTAACTACTTCTTGATCTGTCAAAAGAAATAATATATCACAGCTGTCAGGTAAAACACCTTTAACAGGAAACTATAAACACCTGGCTTAGGACAGTGCCACATAAAGCGAGTGTGCCTGGCAGTGTGAGATGAACATCTAAAGAAAGCAATTCTTCCCCGTTAATTTATAATATAAATTAACAAAATATTTCAGTACGAATTAAATTTATATTAAAAATATAAAATACAAATAAAATTTTTAAAAAGATGGAGTTACATAGGGTAAAGTTGCCAATGGTCGCGCATTTGACTAAAAAATTAAAAAACTCCCCACAAAATACTCTTACAGTGAAGGAAATAAAACTGATGTGAAACATTACTTCCAGTAACTTCGTTACTACAGGGTGATTCACTCACTGGTAGCCCCAGAGTATCGTATTAGCGATACTCTGGGACTACCAGCGAGTGAATCACCCTGTAGTATTTTGTGGGGAGTTTTTTAAATCAAATGCGCGATATTAGGACCAATGCGTGACCATTGGCAACTTTACCCTACTAACAAAAACTCGAAAAATGAAATCAAACAGAGAAACTAAAAAAAAAAAAGTTATCGTGTACGAACGGAATAAATAAAACTTGGATTAAAAAAAAAAAGACAAATAAATAAAGTGAAAAGAACTTTATTATAACAAACTCGAGTTAGAAAGTGATAAAATTTCAATTTCTTTAAAAGTAAGTAATAAAAAAAATAAAAATTAAAAATGTTTTAAAACTTTATGAGTTGTAAAGTGCTTGAAAGAGTTTACCGCCATGTCACCGAAAACCATTATTATATATATATAATAAAAGATAAACAGAGTGGGACAACAGAATAAAGAATACGGAAGAAGAAAAACAAAGAGGACATAAGTCTTTTTTTAGAAAAGCTTTCATTGTAAATTTGGCAGCTCTTTTAAATGATGCATTTTATTTTCGAGAATCGGTAACCATGACAACATTTAAAGAAAACATCCTAAATTTCGTTTTATTTTTAATTGTATGTACAGTCCTACGCAAAAGTCTTCAGACATTCTCGAAATTATGTATACAGTAATGTACAAAAGTCTCGAGACACCCTCGGATAGTGCATGCTCTTCTCCCGTCCAACTTTCATAATGAAATGAAATGCGGGTAGTGAACACGATGTTGAATTTGGTCGTTGCCAATGTACAGGCAGTTTTTACATAGTGGAGCCACCTCGATGGGCCGAAGTGGCCCCTAGTGTGCCCACTATAAAAATTTCTCATGTTCTTATGTTCTTGTGGTTCGGAACCCACGTAAAATTGTAAGTCCCCACCGCCACCACGGAGGACATGCGCAATACACAATTACGAACGCAGTTAGGTAGACCAGCCATGAGTGGATCCTAGGGTCTTTGTTGGTCTGAAACATTATAACATTAATGTAGTTTTAGGCTTACTATTTTAAATTTAATCATAAAAAGTGTTGCTGACATGAAAAATTCCCATTGTCTTGCTCGTAAAATTATAATGGTTTCATCACTTTTTTTCCCCAGGAAAGTTGTTTGTTTATTTACAAATATATACAGTTTTCATAGATGAGTATAATTTCATTATGAAATACAGATGCTGTATACAGTTGTAGACTTGCCTTTAGCAAGCGTGCACGCTTTACAGACGGAAATCTACTACAGTAAACCCTCGTCCAACGCGGGGGGTTAGGTTCCTCGAGAACTGCGCGTTAGGTAAATCCGCGTTCGACAAACTTAATACCTTATGGGATAAATGGGGATACGTGAACGCGGCCGCGTAAAGTCTCCCATTAATACTTAGATACATAGATTTTTTATTCACACATAAATGAATTTCCGTACCTATATTGTATATGAAGTAAGAACATAATAAAATCATAAACATAATGATATTTATATATGATAAATAAAAATATATTAAATGAAAATAGCACGTATCTTTTCTTCACTCTTTCGGATGGTGCTTATGGTAGACTCATTCACGTGATACTCGTGGCCAAGTGATGTTATGCTCATACCACCACGCAACTTATATAGAATCTTATTTTTACGACTTTTCTTCTCTTCACTATCACTTGGAGATGCTTTACGTTTTGGTGCCATACTACTGTCTAAGGGTAATAGCAAAACAACGGCAAAATACGACAAAAACAATCCAACACAACTTCGCTGAACTTAACGCGGTAGCGGGACTGAGACAAAGGGTGATGCGAGGGGTGACGCGAGAGGGAGGGAGATGCGGGAGTGTTGGAGAGTGTAAGAGAAAACACTAGAGCGCGCATTGGCACGCGTACAGTACTACTGTATTAGAGCGTGTTTGGCGGACTGTGTATAATCAAATTTTCCGCTTTCGGCAAATAATTGTTCACATTTATTTTACCGCGTATAAGCAAATTCGCGCTGGACAAACACGCGTTGGACGAGGGTTTACTGTAATTAGAGATAATTATAATTTACTATTTTGTTAAGGGATGTGAGATCGCTGTTTGAGTATGTCAGGGAGGTGTCATCCGCATATTTGGAAGCCTTTCCAGTTCTGAAAGTTTATATAGATCAGATATAATAGGGGGCCCAAAATGCTTCCTTGTGGACTCCATGTGTAATTTTTATTTCGGCGGTGATAATGTTACTGTTTGATGTATAGGTATTGTTTGTTCTGTTGTATAGGTACGATTTGAGCCAATTTAGAGCAACGTTATTTATATCATAATGAGATAATTTAGAAATAAGTATGTCGTGAGAGATTGTATCAAAGGCTTTTGATAGGTCCATAAGCAAAAGGAAAGAAGACCCTTTGTTATTAAGGTTTTTATATAGAATGTCTAATACGAATTAAATCAGTTATCAGTTAAAATATCAAATAATGTAATGATGGGATTGTTTAACCTCCTTCGCAACATCTAAGGTCATATGACAGCTTCACGTGGGATCCGAACCACGGGATGTTCCATAGTTTGGAAGCAATACACAGTCTCCCATTCAACTACTATCCGACCCAATGTCGCTTAAACTCCGCTGATCAACGGAAAACGGAAAACGACATTGGATACGGCGCAGCCCCTAAAATATCAAACATTTCAACGACTGACCCTTAAAAATAGTACTGAAGTATAAGTAAATGATAGACTACGTGAAATTTCTTGCAGAACTGACCTTTTTAGGCGTATAGTTCAAAAGGCTGTAAAACGATATAAATATAATGGTTCAGTTAACAAACTGCAAAAGGCGTGGTTCACCCCAAAACACTTTCTGCACCCGAAAATGCCTTTTTCAAGGGACTGACGAAAATCTAGCCAAGAGTTAACGCAGGGAAGCGGAATCAGAATTTTAAAAAAAAACAGAAATAACGAAAAAAGAACATGTCACTTTCGATTTTTATAAAAAAGATGCAACATAAATTCTGCATCAATAATATTTACATTAACTTCAGAAATTAGAATCACATGTGTTAAAACTCATACTTTCTACTCTTCACTGCCACAATACTAAAAAAAATCTAAATTCAAAAGCGCACTCCCCCCACCCACTCCACTCCCCCAAAAATCCACCAATACGACGCAAAAACTAAAATAAAAGGATATTTTCTGATTAACAGTCTGTGGAAAAAGAAATAAAAACAATTTTTTGAGGTTGGAAAAAAATAAATTTGTTAAGAAAAGTACATTTTAGGGTGGAGAAACTTATTATTTCAATTTACTATTTTATAAAACTTGCTATTTTGATTAGAAAATGTATGCCAATATTTGGCTAAAAATGCGATAATTATCGAAAATACAATATAATAGCAGAAAAATGCGATAATTTTTTAAAATATACTCCAGTAGTAGAAAAATGGGATAATTATCGAAAATATAATACAATAGCAGAAAAATGCGATAATTATCGAAAATATAATACAATAGCAGAAAATAAAGTAACCTAACCTGATAGGCTATCCTACTCTTAACTTTTACAGTTTATTGGGATTTGAGAAAATTGTATAATAATATATGCCTAGCCTAACCTAACCTAACCTATTTCTCCACCCTAAAATGTACTTTTATTAATAAATTGATTATTTTCCAACCCCGAAAAGTTTATTTTAAAGTTTTTTCACACTCCTTTTAAACGGAAAAGACCCAAATAAAAAACAAATGTCATCATTATTTTTCCTAAAACTTTCAGCAAACGTTCTACATCAATAAGATTTTCATTCACTGCAATAAAAAAATGCAGTTTTAAACACGCAAGAACAACAACAAAGTACAGTTTCGGAAAAAAGTTCGCCTACAACCAAAGAAATAGAAAGTATATAAAAAGTAACTAGTCACTACTGACTGGGAGTTTTTTTTTAACTATTATATTTACCCCCCAAAAAAAAGAAAAAATTATCGAAAGGAAAAAAATATTAGCGCTTAAGAAATACAGGGCTATTCAAAATGATTCATCCGATTTCAACTGAGAATACTTCCGTACCTATCAACCGTGCATCAACTGGGCATACACCACATGAAAGAGAAAATCTCCTAGTTTTACAAGATCACCGCGAGAGGGCTCCAAAGTCACGCCGTGGCCTAGCCTAGCAACAAACAGTCAGTGTGAAAATGGCGTCCGCACAGCAGAAGGCGTTTTGTGTGTTGTAGTTTTCGAGCTGTAAATCGGTAGTCACAGTGCAGCGTGAGTTTCGTCGACGTTACAGAACAGATCCACCGGGTGCTGCACTGTGACTACCGATTTACAGCTCGAAAACTGCAACACACAAAACGCCTTCTGCTGTGCGGACGCCATTTTCACACTGACTGTTTGTTGCTAGGCTAGGCCACGGCGTGACTTTGAAGCCCTCTTGCGGTGATCTTGTAAAACTAGAAGATTTCCTCTTTCATGTGGTGTATGCCCAGTTGATGCAAGGTTGATAGGTACGGAAGTATTCTCAGTTGAAATCGGATGAATCATTTTGAATAGCCCTGTATATTTTATATTTTTCAAAAAATTTGTGTTTCTAGGCAAACTTTTTCTCGAAACTGTACAAAGTAACTAAACTGCAGGGAGAATCAGGATTACTTCCGCAAGAAAATGACAATAGACTTTCATAATTGGTGACCGGAAATATTGGATGAATGATAGACAAATAGAAAGAGGGAAAGAAATTAAAAATTTACACCACTAATGAACTCACTTTGAACCCATAACGATAAAAACTGACAAAGCAAATAAAATAAAAAGATAGACAGAACTGCTTCCATGACAAAGGAAGAATAATCGTTCATGGTTGGTGACCGGAAATGTTTGACGGAGTTCGAAGGAAATATAACGGAGAAAGAAATTAAAAATTCATAATCCAATAATGAATATATTTTTAACTTCAGGATGATAAAAAAGTACGAAATAACTAGACTACAGGGATCTGCAAAATTACTTCCAGACAGGGTGATGATAATGGCGGTTCAATGATGGTGACAGGAAATACTTGATGAGTGCCAAATACCTTGGTGAAAGAAATTGAGAATTCTCACCCCAGTAATCAATTTCATCGGCCTTACGACATCTTATCGGCTCGACAGTCTATCGACAAGTTATTATTAGGTTAGATTATGTTAGGTTAAGATAGGTAGATTACGCTAGGTTAGGTAAGGTTAAGTTAGCTTTTTAGTGTCGATGCTTTGGTCTTGTCAACGAAATGGGTATAGAATAGATCCAACTTCATCACTGAAGATGCTAGTGACAATGTGACCCATCCCTTCACATCAAGAAGACTTCGTGAAAAGTGGTTTGAAAGGATAAAGAAATCTTTGCTACGTAAAGGCAATTAGGCCATGAAATTAATATATGCCAAGGAGAGTAATGAAGAAAGTCCTTTGGAGAAGTGTTGGAACGGAAGAATGCTTAAGCCAAGTATGACGCGTGAAGATAGGTCCATTCAGGTTTGAGACTCCATTGAAAGTAATTCTAATAAAGTCAAACTGTACTTCCTACGCAAAAGGAAAGTGAGATGCTGGACGTTTTGTAACGGCATCCGCAGTCTCGACCTCAGTATCACTGAATCAGAATGGACAACGGACAAAAAAGAATAAAAAACAACCAACATCCAACAAGTAAAGTATATATTGTCATATTAAAACAATATATGGAAACAAATTAAAATAATTTAAGGTAACAAACATTTGTCTTCAGAATTAATTATCAGCATCTATAACTAAATGACAGAATAAAAAGGATGTGTACAAGATGTGTGGAGTGACTGAATGATACCAGTGTGTCAAATGATTAGAATTTGCTAAAGATGGATGCTCAAAATATATCTTCACGAGAATGCGTGAAATGAACGAACGGACCGAAAATATTACACAAAATGAACAGCGGAGAAAGAAATAAGCGAATAAATTATCAAAACATACTAAATACGAGGGTTTATTATTATTGTTGTTATATATATAAAGGACGCTGCTTAATTATCAGTCATTAATTAAGTCCTTTAATTAACTCTCCTAATTAATTAAGTTCCCTTAAAATCTACGGAACAACTCATTTCAAGAAATCAACAGGTGAGTTGCTACCTTCGTACACGAAACAAACCTAAACACAAGAAAAGAGTGAGAGTTGTAACTTAATTAGGATTTACGGTCAAAAACATGATGACGAGGAAATCCAGTCTCTCAACTTTTAATTGGAAAGTATAGGGTTTTAAATCAAGTGAAGATTCATCGCCTTCTTCACGACTATTTTTAGGCCGTTTTTTTATTATAGTTTTCACTGTAGGTTTGTCTTGTGCATCTGCTAGTATAATTCTTACCAAATACTTCAATAGTCACTCGTGGGAGAGAGAGTACTTTTCCAGATATGGGACCCCAGCCCAATTTCCAACCCCGTAATGCGCGAGAATGTAGAGGATATAATCCCATCCATAGGGGGTTACCATACACTGTAAGTGATTTGAGTGATTTTATTCCCGAGTATAATCTGCGAGTATAGTGTCGTCGAGTATAGTTTTCAATACGCAAGTACGTATAATCCGCAATTTTTTTAAAAGCTTCTCGAGGCCATTAACTGAAGGGTTTATTAATCGTAACATCGGAATAGACTAACTGATTTATCATTATATTATAGTTAAACGAGTTATTAACCCATCAATATACACATTAAAAGGCAGAAGAGCGAGCAAGGGATTTTGTCTAACTTTGGATGAGGATACAAAACACTCCCAAACAACATTTTTCTCTCTAACTCTAAATGCTTTGGTGGATGTAAACAAATAAAATTCGATATATTTAATGGATACACCGGAATGCTCTTTTCTTCCAATTTCCCAAATTAAATATTGAGAGTCACTCTATCATATACCTTCCTTATATCCAAGAAACGTATACATAAATACAATAAATCATTGTATCTATATATAGTGTATCCATTTATCAATGTATTTATTGTAAATACAATTTTCTTCAATACATAAATACCAGAGAAAGATCTTTTACACGAAGTTCATTGGAAATTTGGAAGATATAAATAATTATTTTGTCGACTCAGCAAAAGTTTTTCCCAAGTAATTCTGAGAAGCAGAAGTAAAAGCAATAAGTTTGTAATTATCTCTGGATAGAATATCCCCATATTTTTTTGACAAGGAGCATCGTATATGGTCTCATAAATTCTGAAGGACTACGAGTTAGCATGGCAGAGAAAAGCAATGAGATGTAAAGATTCACCACATCGTGAGCGTACGTTTCAATGGCTCCCTTTCAAGGACGTTCCAGACTATACATTAAGATTATTTGAATAGTGTATTTTCCCCAGCTATGTAGTTTCTGCTTCTCCAGACACCCCATCGATTGTAAATGAATGGGAGGGAATTCTTGGAACCCGTTTCCTTCCCAACAATGTTTCAAATTTTTATCATCATTATTTAAATTAGGCTCCCGGGCAAAATTGTAACGCTTGAACAGACTCTTCGGTGCTGGTTAAGTGTGCGGTCTACCTAGCTTTTAGTTAGCCTTATAAGGCTAACTAATGAAACTATCACAACTTAACCTAACCAATCGTCAAGGGCGTACAGTTGACCTAACGATTGGTTAGGTTAAGTCGTGATAGTTTCATTAGTTAGCCTTATAATGCTAACTAAAAGCTAGGTAGACCGCACACTTAACCAGCACCGACTCTTCTATCAATTTAAATCGTCTTATGACTGCCTTATATTGACCATTACTACTAATCATATTCACGTAAACTGGTCCTATTCTCAGTCTACCAAGAAAACATCATAATCTGTAAACATCTTTTGATTCTCTTTTCAATGGAATAATAAAATCACTCCTTCAGGAATAATCTAAGTATGGCAACCATAAGATTTAATCAAAAGGTTTCCCGTTTCCTTTCGTAGTAATTAAAACTATTAAAGAAGCGCATCGGTCCGAATTACTTACATCGGTTCTAGTTACTTCTAGTAACTTATGTGAAACATTACTTCTAATAACTTCGTTACTAGAAGCAATGTTTCACGTCAATTTTATTTCCATCACTGTAATAATATTTTGTGGAGGGCTTTTTAAGTCAAATGCGCGACACTAGGACCGATGTGTGACCATTGGCAACTTTACCCTAGTGGCAGCATACAAAAAACAAAACAAAAAAACGAAAAAGTCTTCGACCGATATCCATTGCAAGCATAAAGTATTGAAGGAAGATGTATAGTTAAGTTAAAAAAAGAACAAGAAAAAAAATATGGAAAAGAAATGATGTATCCTGGCATCATGCGTACACTTACCTCGTGCAGCGAGTCACTTATGAAAAGTGAGTACAATTTAAAGGATAGATAGAAAGGCGACATAAAACCCAATATACGCTGCATCATTCATCACCGGATCGCCAGAGTCAGTTCGTGCTCCCACGCAATTTATTCAGAAAAGTTATTTAACGATCTCTCGCATCAGGATTCTATTCATGTTGTGTGTGGAGAGAACAGCAGCAGCTCTCACCCGAGCCGCTCCCCTAACGAAGGATCAACGGTATTATCCACTGTATGATTAGGTGTGAGGGTGGGTGAGGGTATTTTATTGGCTACCTTACGAAACCGCGACAATCTTTCGGATACACACACAACTCATCGCAATACGAATGGGCAAGTAACGACATTAGTGATGTCACCATAGATTCATACATTTCTCTTTTTTAAAATCATTAAATATGGAAAAAAAAGGTACAATAAAGTTCAAGCAAGGTTAGGTTACGATACGGTTGATTAGGTTAAGTGAATGTATACGTTATTTAGAATAGGTTAAATGTCGTCATCTACAGTTAAAAGTGTGAAAATGGCGCGGTTTTTATAAGGTAGCCAGCCAAACGTGTGTGTGTGTCTACTGTTAAGTCCGCATTGACAGGCGACCAAGGAATCTGGTAAACATAGACAATATAAAAATAAAAAGGACAAGGAAAAACTAAAAGAGAGAGAGAGAGAGAGAGAGAGAAATGCTATTCCACCCGCAAAGGATTCTTACCCTGCACTTCTGAAGCGAAATAAGTAAAATTTTGCCAAAATATTTTATGTACTCTTAATCTTTCGACTTCTCCAAGAATCTCGCTTCGCACGAGGTCTTTCGTCCTTAGAATCGTCTCCTCAATTTCTTACGTTTTCAAACTATGGGTTCGTAAGATATCTGATCAAGAACCATTAATGGAGACTAAAATTCTTCATGTGAACATATCAACGAAGAATAAGGGATAAAGTCTGATTTTAGTGGTATTTCATTCCGTCATATCATAGAATAATATTGTACTCATTTATCTATCTAATATTATACTCATTTATCTATCTATCTATATTGAACATTTTACATTTTAGTATAAGTAAAAGCAGTAATAGCAGCATGTATTTATAATAATAATGATCTACGTAACCAAGGTATCTAATATTATACTCATTTTTCTATCTATCTATATCGAACATTTTACATCTTAGTAGAGGTAAAAGCAGTAATAGCAGTATGTTATAATAATAATAATAATGATAATAATAATAATAATAATAATAATAATAAATGCTTTATATGTGATATTCCTACTAAACTTGTCCGTAAATGTTTAAATAAGAGGTGCTGGTTAAGTGTGCGGTCTACCAGCTTTTAGTTAGCCTTATAAGGCTAACTAATGAAACTATCACGACTTAACCTAACCAATCGTCAAGGGCGTACAGTTGACCTGACGATTGGTTAGGTTAAGTCGTGATAGTTTCATTAGTTAGCCTTATAAGGCTAACTAAAAGCTAGGTAGACCGCACACTTAACCAGCACCAAATAAGAAATTAGTTAATTAATTTTTTATCTATTTTATCTAATAGTGTAAAGGGTTTTAACTTTAACACTTTAACCCCCGAGTTGTTGGCCCTGAAGTACACACACACACACACACCACACACACACACACTGCAGTGACTGCAACAATTGAAAATGTTCCCTTCTACTTTTACTTATTCTAAACTCTGATAAAAATTGGTAAAATTTTGTAAGTCATGCATCAAGAAGTGTCCATTTTCGATTTCATTTTCTTTCTATTTTTTTGTTTTTTACGTTTTTAAGGGAAACTCGTAGAAAATTGTAATAATTTTTCAGATCGTTTTCAGATCTCTCTCCTGGCACTTCTTTTTCCAACTTACTGACTTTCAGAAACATTCTCCATTCGTTAGAACAAATTACAAATAATTATTTGAAACATGAACCTAAATTGCGAATCGCTTTCCCGTCCCTAAGGATGAAACGATAAAGGAATAACATCTTAATTTATTCCTCAAAAAATTTCTTTAAGTTCAAAGCAATATTTAACCTATTACTAAATCATAAAAAGATTTCAATCATTTACACACACACACACTCATTATTATTATAAAATATCCGAGAAATAATGGTGCAAATATTTTTTTCTTATTATCTTCATAATATATAATTATATATATATATATATATATATATGGGATTGAAATCAGAATGGTCCCCTGAGATTCTTTCATGATATATATATATATATATATATATATATATATATAATATATATATATATACACTCTCATACAGTATAGAGTTGTTTACATTTCTGAATTGCCCAAGTTTAGAACACTATCACACGATCATAATTCGTCGTTGTAGGACATATTCAACGTTCGAACTGCATTAGAGAATTAGCAAGACGCTGTTGTGGAATGTACCAAATAATTTTTATGATTCTTCGACGGAATTCTGCCACATTCCTTGGTTTGTCACGATGCACAATTGTTTTAACATACACCAGAGATAAAAATACAAAAGGGCACAGCTGGGCTCAGATTGAGGAGGTCATGCAATCGGTCTATCACGGCCTATCCAGTGATGAAACATTAACATGACTGGGATTCACCAAAAGTTAGCATCTAGCGTGCTACGTCACGTGACTGTACAAGTGGTCCATTTTTCTTTG